>PVKS010025188.1:0-30157 GCA_004027875.1 Aplodontia rufa
TAAAAATAAATAAATAAAAGAAATGCATTCTGGCTGGGCATGGTGGTACACACCTATAATCCCAGAGATTCAGGAGGCTGAGGGCAAGAGTACTGTAAGTTCAAACTGTGCTGAGGCAGGAGGATGGCAAGTTCAAAACCAGTGTCAGCAACTTAGCAAGGCCCTAAGCAACTTAGTGAAATTGTGTCCTAAAATAAAATATAAATTGGGCTGGGGGTGTAAGTTAGTGGTTAAATGTCCCTGACTGGGAGCTAAAAAATACCAAAGCAAAAAACAAATGAAGTATATTAAAGAAAATGTATTCTGTTCATCCACAATTATGTATTTTTTAAAAAATCTTAAATTAAAAGGAACATTGAAGTTATAAAAAAAAACTTCTGCTTAAAGGGGTCTGGTATTAAATTGACAGTTGATTTGGAATCTAAAACAGAATTGGTTAGAAGGGACTAGAGAAGGTTTTTTTTTTAACATTTGTCTGGCTATTTCCATTACAGACAGAAATACTAGACGCTCGTTCCTTTGCTCTGATTTCAGCTTAAGGAAATCTGAAAATCCTTAGATTGAACTAGAACCCCATATACCATGTAGCATAGCTCATTTTAAGAGTCTCAAAGCCCTAACGTAAAAATCAAGGATCTTGATGGGGCCAAAGGGTTTTAATAGAAAAAAATCAACAAATACAATTCAATTTGACAAAAGAATGCAGAGGGACAGAGCTAAGATGTACACACATAAATGAATTCCCAGCAACACAGAAAGCCCACAGAATAACTAATGTTATTTTGAGCACACAGGGCATTTTCTTCCCTAGGCAATTATGTGAATACAGTGGTGGTTTCATTTGACTTTGTAACATCTCTGACTCTCTGCCTAGAAGGAAATTGGAATATGGACATTTTCAGTCAAGAGGCAGAGCTATGTTGAAGCCTTAATACCTGGTTCATGTAAAATAATTCAGATTTGGGGAAAGCATAATCCTCAAAATCTTCACTTAGTTTTCTGTTAATGAATGAGGAAGTGTTTTTATATCTAAAAAGGTGCTATGCAGGTATATCAAATATTCTTATTTGATATTTTTTTAAAAATCACCTGTCCCAGTAGAATCCCAGTTTAAATTGGAAGTGGGAGCTAGTTAGGAGCCCTGGTTAAGATATTAAAGATGGTGGTGCCTACTTTGGAGAGAGGAAAGGTCTGGCACAGAGCTGAGAAGTGCTGTTCACCTGGCTGCACCTGAGCTCACGACAGAGGTGAGAATTAAACCTTTGTGTCTTTGGAAAGCTTGGGGACAGGCACAGGAAAGTGAAGGGTTTCACATTCTATGACTACATATTGAAACTCTGAATGTTAGCTAAATTCTCCAAGGTCTTTGTTCAGAGGATATCTCTTGAGATGGTGGCTTCTTCCTTAAGATATCCCCAATGGGTAAACTCATAATAAAATATACGTGTCTTAATGGATGAAGGGGGAGGTAGATCCTGGTCTAGGATCGGCCTTAACTGTCTGACTATGTCAATATCCATGTATGCATGAATATGTAACAATAATCCCCTCGATATGTAAGACTATGTCGAACAAATAAAAAAATTTTTAAAAAGATATGTGTCTTAGAAGAAGGAAACGGAGAAGAGGGATGGCAAGAGGATTCTCATGGTCTCAAGTGGTAGTGTGAATTCATATTTGGGGTAGCCAGAAAGATCTTTTGAACTGCTGACACTCTGGATCAACACAAACCAAAATTTTATTTATGGAAAAAAAAAATAGAAGAGGGACTTGGGAGTTTAGAAAAGTGAACATCAGAGATAAAGTATTTTCTTCTTCTTTGCATTCCCAGGAGAATAAGGAAGCTAACGCAAATTTCACATGCTCCAGTCAAGACTTTAAAGGACCCAGGTGGTGCTCTGCTAAGCTCTAATGAGCTCTGTTTCTCATGGGCACACTCACGATGCACAGAGCAAAGCCTGTGTTTGGGGGAGTGTGCTCTTGAGTACATGTTACCATTTCTCCTAAGGTCTTGCTAAATAAAAGTGACCTGAAGTTTTTCTCTTCTCAAGTAAGAAACTCTTTGTCTTTCTCCACACCCTACAGAGAATTGGGAGGTAGGAATCATCGCTTCAATAGTCTAAAACCCAAATGAAGGCCAATCTCATTAAGACGAAGCTCCAAGAGAACACACGTTCTACTTCAAAACCAAAATGTTTTTCTTGGCCTTAACATTTGTTAAGCTTTTGTTTGTCGTGTGAGGAAAGCTGGGTAGGTGGAAATACTCCCAATTTAGAGATAAGGCTATGGTTCATACTGACTAAAAGACACCAAGTGATTTACCAGGTTTAATTACACCCAGTTATGTGGAAAACAGGATTCACTCTAGAGCGAGGAAAGCACAGCTTTTATGGTTCCAGTGATATTGCAACCGGAGAAGTCGATGGACTGGCCTCGATGGCTGATACTGATGGTTTTCTTCTCATCTGCTGGGAGGCTGACTCTTCCCATCACTGAACTCTCCGTCTATTTTCAAAGGTGGACTTGTAATTATAATAGTCATTGCCAGCATACTTCCTCTCTTATTGCTCTGCTCTTTGGGTGCCCTTTTCCTCAGCTAAAGGTTATTGCACCCACTAATCAAAAGTATGGAAAAAGCCCTCCAAGGTCACTTTTGAAGCCTTGTCTTAAGCAGAAATCCCTTTTGCAACTTAGCCAGGATATTCTGCTAGTTTTTCTCAAGGAAAAAAGTTCCATGAACAGTGTCCTCACCTGCAAGAACTTTCCCAAATTAACTAGGGTGGAAGCAAAGCTAGGAGTCAGGAGGCCAGGTGTTATGGTGTGAATAAGTCCCTCAAAATGGATGTGTTGGGATTCCCAACCCAGCAGTGATGGAAAGAGGACCTCCTGAAGGCTTTTGCTTCGGTGATAGATCAATGCCATTATAAATAGTCTTGATGGGGGGATTTTGGTCCCTTTCTGCCCCTCTGCCTTCTGTCCTGAGAGGACAGTGTTCCTCCCCAAAGGACACAGCATCAAGGCTCATCTCAGACTCAGTGTGACCTCACCAGATGTGAGCACTTTGATCTTGGACTTCCCCAACCTCCAGAATGGCAGAAAATCAATTCCTGTTCTTTATTAATTATCCAGGATGTGATATTTTTATAGAGCAGGCTAAACAGACTAAGATGCCAGAACTGTATTCTTACATCTACCTCTAACAGGTTATATGTTGCTGGGCAAAGCATTTAATTACTCCAGTCACAAAATCCCTCATTTCCAAAATGAGGGAACTGGAACAGATGGTCTCTGGGGAACATTCCAATCCTAAATTTATAATTCCATGGAAAATAACATTGGGTTATTTTCAAAAAGAAAAAAATATTTAACAACAGGCTGTAATGAAATATTGAAATAAGGAGGCATTTCCTGTTTCCTGGGCTTTTTATCAAGATCTGGTTTTGTCCCGCAAAACAGGAAAACAGGAAGAAGGAGGAGTTTGGGGTTAGATAAAAGGGAGATTTATTATATTCACCTTGGTTACTAAACCTTAAATTAGTTGGTAGGTGCTTCATTCATCTTGAAAATCACCGACTCAAGGTAATTATTCAGGACCAAGCATAATCCATCTCTTGTATAAAACATGGAATACTTTGGTCAAGGATGCCCAGTTTTTAAAATGGTAAGCTCTCTAGCCCTTTGTGAAAAGTGGACACCATATTTTCTCATGGTGTTAGGAGGGATTAGAAGTGAGTGGTTCCAGAAAATAGTATTTCCGAAGCCAACAATCTCAGGTCAGGTATCTATGGAGACTTACATGACAGCAAGTTGATACTGAAGAAGGCACCAAGCAAGGAAGACATGGAGGAAAATCGTGACAGCTATCTAAGCAAGCTCAGGTTTCTATCTTCATGAGTGGGAAATAACCTCGTGGGGCTCCTTCCAGCTCTACAATCCTATGATTCTGCGGCTATGAAGCCTAGATTATTTAACAGATGAAAAAGATGGAATCCTTCAGAAGTAACGCCAATCTAACTATGAATTCTCTCCTAATTCAGACACAGGTCTCTTTGCTAGAATTTGTTTTCATAGCCATAAATCACTAGAACAAGAAGACAAATGAATTAACCCAAATATGTTAATATCTTGAATTTTTCAGGTTATTTTCTATAAAGCAAAGTTATATGGAAGTCACTGGCCTGAGTTCATTTGTCGTATTTACCAATCCCATTTTTACAAAGTATTTTTATACATTATTTTAAAAATCCAGTTGGTATGAACAGTATTTTCCCTGATTTGTTGGAAATGCAAAGTTAGATCTCAAATCAAAGCCTCATATGTTGCAACAGCTTGCTTTTCCAAAATCAAGTGGACAACTGTCCTTTGGATGCTAATTAGCATGAACTCTGGTCCAGCTTCTCTCTGCTCAGTCTTAATGAAGTGAAATAGTTCCAGCTTTTTAGTTTTCCTTGCTTTGCTAATACCTTTGTAAGTAGGCTTTTAAGAATGTATTTTAAGCGTGTTTTACAACTTAAATGCAAAATATATAAAAGAAATTGCATTGCTAGGTCATTAGGCTAGGATTAAATTAAATGTTTGTGAAAGCCTTTTGTAAATGGCAAAGTACTTCAGCACTGTTAATTATAATAATAATAAACATTGGAGCAATGCAGAGAGGTGGTTAGCAGCATGGGTTTTGGAGGCAGAACAACCTGGGTCTGAATCTTGCCTTGCTTCCTACCAACACTATAATTTGATAAGTTTTTTCCACTCCAAGTGCTTCCATTGCTGGCTTATAAAATACAAATAATATCAATATCTACCTCCCAGGGTCATCCTAAGTGCTATTTGCAAAGCATGGAAATGACTTACTTAATGTGTAATTGATATATTTTAATATTATCATTAATTTTATTAACTCAATAATATTTATTAAGAACAAATGTACTGATTCATCTGTGGATTGTTTTGAGGATTAAATGAGAAAATAGTGCACAGAGCCTGAAAGATGTGCTACTTCACTGACTCTAAGAAGTCATTCATTAGGAGGCCCACTATTATTGTGTGTACTTCCAAGAAAAAAAATTCTACCAAATATAAGATACCAGCAACCTCAAGGCACATTCCTATTGCAGAAAAGAAAAATTCTGAGGAAGGAAAGTGTGCCTTCAAATCAGTGGAATATAATAGTATTAAATACGTAACACAATGGTGAAAGACCAGGGAGAAGGGAAAATAGAAAAGTCTCATCAACTAATTTTGATGTGGCCTGAGAATTATCTGAATTTTTCTTTCATACACACAAAATTATAATTCTTGTTAGGAAGAAACATTAAAACCCATGAAGTTCCAGGTTTCCCATTCTGCAAATATTTTAACAAAATAGACACAGATGCATTAAAATAGGTTGGAAATCATAAACTATAGCTTATATATCCTTAATGGCATTAAGAACAAAAGTACAGATTGTGATAGAAAAAAGATGCTGGTACAATACAGTATCTTTTTACCTCTATAAGCCATCCTACAAATAGGACATTGGGCAAGTATGATAAATCCAATGATAGGACAAATGGGTTAAAGAACTTGCCAGAGGGAGTTAATAAAAAATCATAAAATAACACTGTAATGAATCATGATAATTCTCTATTTTATATATATATAAAATATACAATATATGGAGTCCTTGAAGATAAGATATTGATCATTAGTCTCCTTTTCCACCCAAGCCAAGGATCTCCAAAATGGATACTTAGGTGACATTTCCTACCAGAGCCCCTGTCAAGGGGTCTCAGAGTTGTTCTGGTGGGAATAGAGATTCCCCTTCCACATGTTTCTGCTGGGCTAGGTGGGACAAGACTGGCAAGAAGTGGGGGTGTGCTAACCATCACTGCCAACCTTGATGGTAAAGGGGGTGATACTAGAGCTAAGTGGCAGGGGAAGCAGCATTTGATGGTCAATTTAGACAAGATCTGGAGAAAATAATGACACGGAAGAGGAGGAAAAGCTCTCACTTCTTTCAGATAAATTTCCCAGTCAATGGCATAGGTGGGAGAGAAGAGAGGGAAGAAGATGTGGGAGAAGCAGAATTGTCCTGGAGCAAAGGAATTGAAAGAAAACAATGTAGTTGCTACTCCTTTGGGGGACTCGGCAGTTACTGAAGAACACCAGCCTTTCTATGCTCCCAGTCAGCGAGTCCGTCTTTAGCAAAGGCATGGTGGCCAATCAAACAATCCTATTAGAACCTGAATTACTTTGAGAGTGCTAGAAACATTAGAAGCATCTAACACAGTGGTTCCCAGTCCAACTACGCCTTAGAACCATCTAGAAAGCTGTATAAACATAACAATAGGTTAGCTTTACTCCTAGAGATTCTGATTTAAATGTCCTTGAATTGTGCACCAGGCAATTAGTGTTTTTGAAAGCCACCTTTTTTTTCTTCTCTCAAATGATTCTAATAATTACTCGAGGCTGAGAACCTCTGATCTAGTTCAAACTCCTCACTTCACAAGTAAAGCAACTAAGCCCCACAGGGGCACCATTACTCCCAGGGGTACACAGCAAAGCCTGCTTGGCAGAGCCAGCCATTGATCTCCATTCCACAGCTGCATTGGCATTGGACCCTCACCAGGGCCTCAGACACGTGCAGGGTAGGTCTCTGGCCTTTAACATTGGACTTGACCACATGACCTTTCTGGCCAATAGGAAATTAGCTGACATGGCAGGAGCAAGGGCTTGAAATGTGCCTGCATGATTGGGTTCTGACCTGGCCACGCCTCTCTTCTGTGAAGAGAAGAGAGGGCGACTGGGAGCTGATCCAAGGAAAATGAAAAACTCACGGCACAGAGTTGAACTCTGCCAAGTTCAGCTAATCCAGACTGGTACGAGTCAGAAATAGTGCTGATTCTTAGGAGCCACCGACTTTGGGGTAGCTTGCTGGGCATTCTTATCATGGCACTAGTTGATTGAGACAGACACACACCCGGGTTTTCTAAGGAGGTTCACTTCACCGCGAGACTTCTAGGGGCTCATTACACACAGCCTGTGGAGAATGTCAGATCTGCCAATGCTACTCAACAGATAAACCAGGCAGATTACTCACTTGAACAGCAAATAAAACCTTTCCTCCACGGACAGCACTCCTTACCCACTTCTGTATTTCAGCCATCTCTGAATAATTATAACTGAAAGTTTTTGATCTCCCATTATATGCAAAATTTTATTTTATTTATTTGATGCTAAGAAAAGAAAATTGTTTGAGATAAGTACTATTATTAGCCCCATTTCATAGATAAGCAAACCAAGGCCTTCTGAGATAAAGTCAGATGAAATGGGAACCTCAGAGGTCACACTGACTCTCAACCCTGTTACACAGCTCCCACCTTGATTTCATCGGTGATCAATACTCACTATTCATACTGGTTAATTTGGCAGAAATGTTCATCACCCCAGTGTGCTTTCCAACGTGAACTGTTTTTTCTTCAGGCATTATCTCTACAAGTTGTCTGTCCTTTCTGCCTTTTTAAATGACATCATAATTATGCACATTAATGGGGCTCAATGTGATGATTTGAAACATGTATGCATAATGAAATGATCAGATCAGGGTAATAAGCATATCTATCACCTTATACATTATTGCTGTTTTGTGGTGAGCAGTCCCAGAAACTTCTCTGCTAGCTATTTTGAAATACACAAAAATATATTATTGATAACTACAGTAACTCTTCTGTGCATCAGAACACTAGTGCTTGTTCCTTCTATCACCTTCTATCTCCTTATAACTTTGTACTGTTGATCAACATCATCCCATCCTCCCTTCTCTCCTCCCCTGTCCGTCTCTGGTAACTATTACTCTATTCTTGTACCTGTATATGGTATACTCTGCATAGGATTGAGATTATACAGTATTTGTCTTTACATAATTTCCTCCAGTCTATCCATGTTGTCAAAAGTGTTAGGGTTACATCCTTTTTAATGGCCAAACACTACTCCACTGTGCACATACACCTCATTTTTTAAATCTTTTCTTCTATTTTTTGGACATTTAGGTTGATTGCAAATCCTGGCTATTGTGAATAGTGCTATAATAAACATGGGAGCTGAGTTACTCCTCTCTCTGTCCCTCTCCCCTTTTCTTTGCATTGACATTTAACTATAGGATGTCTATAAAAACTGAACACACAAGTTATATATGTAAGAACTGGTCCTTATCAACATCATTGTCATTCAACCATGATTGCAAACTTCTAGCACTCTGTATTGTTCCCTGATTGGGTGGGGGGAGATGCTATACTGTAATTGGAATTTGTGGGTCAGAAAAAGTGTTTGATTATAGATTAACCTTCAAGAGTTGTTATCATTTTGAAAATGTCAACCATAGTAGAGTAAACTTTCTTGTCACTGACTTTGTGTTTTCTCTACTTCTAATTTTCTTGAAGGAAGAAAAGTTGTAAGTTGCAAGTCAATAATACTGCAGCACCCTGATTTGGGAAGGGAATGCTATCTAATCCTCTTTTTTTGTATGAAAGTAAACAATAACTGCTCTAAATTTTTCATATCAACCCCATAAAGCTACCTCATAGCTATCCAATAGCAGGTAATATATGCTATATTGTTTTCTAAGAGACTATACTCAGCATTTGTAACTTATTGTGATGATTTAGCATCTGAGCCTCTTTCAAAGGTTAAGATGTCGCTCAGTTTATGAGTTTAGGTCTAGATTAAAGATTAAATGTCTGGGATGAAATGAGAAGAAACAATCTGAGAGTTATTGGGATCCAGGAAGAAACTGAGACATGCACGAATGGTATGGGGAACATCCTCAAGGAAATTGTGAAAGAAAACTTTTCTCATATAAAAATAGAATCAGACATGCTCATCATCCAGGAAGCTTACAGGACACCCAATAGGCCTAGTCAAATGAGAAACTCACCAAGATACATCATATTCAATATGTACAAAAGGGATACCAAGGAAACAATATTAAAAGCAGCAAGGGAGAAACGCCGAATTGCATTCAGAGGTAAACCAATAAGAATTGTCTGTGACTTTTCAACCCAGACTCTGGAGGCAAGAAGGTCTTGGAAAGAAATCTTTCAACATCTGAATGACCACAACATGCATCCAAGAATTCTATACCTGGCAAAACTAAGCTTCAAATTTGATGAAGAAATAAGAACTTTTCATAAGACAAAATTGGCAACATTCGTAAACACAAAACCCACCTTACAAAGCATTCTCAAGGAAATACTCCAGACAGAAGAACAAGTAATTGATCCCCAAAACCCACAGACAGAGAAAATTCAGTAAAAGTATCACCGTCCAATAACCAACTGAGACAACCACAGAACCAGCTAAATAAGATGCAATGACTATGAACCAATTACACATTTCTATTTTAATACTGAATGTGAATGGTTTAAATACACCACTCAAAAGACACAGACTTGCAGACTGGATCAAAAAACAAAATCCACCAATATGCTGCTTACAAGAAACCCACCTAATAGGCAATGACATCCACAGATTAAGGGTGAAAGGATGGAAAAAAATCTACCATGTGTACGACCCAAGGAAAAAAAACAGCATCGCAATACTTATATTTGACAACATAGAGTTCAAACATAAATCAATCAGAAGAGATAAAGAAGGCCACTACTTAGGACTAAAAGGAACACTACAACAGGAAGAAATAACCATAGTTAATATTTACTCTCCAAACAACAGTGCATCCAACTATGTGAATAAATTATTTCAGACATCAAACCACTCATGGATCTCAACACAATAATATTGAGAGACTTCAACACTCCTCTGTCACCTTTACACAGATCATCAAAACAAAAAATCAATAAAGAAATCACCAGCCTAAATAACTCCATAAATCAAATGGACTTAACAGACATATATAGAATATTCTACCCCAAATTAGCAGAATACACCTTCTTTTCTGCAGCACATGGATCTTTTTCCAAAATAAATCATATTCTGGTTCACAAAGACAATCTCAGGAAATATAAAAAAGTAGATATTATTCCATGTATCCTATCAGACCACAATACCATGACCCTAGCAATAAACATTAAACATCATAACAGAAAACACATGTATTTATGGAAATTGAATAATACCCTATTAAATGAAGAATGGATCCAAGAACATATGAGAGAAGAAATCCAAAAATTCTTGGAAGAGAATGAAAATGAAGATACAACATATCGAAACCTCTGGGACAGCATAAAAGCATTCCTAAAGGGAAAATTTATAATAGCACTGAGTGCCCACATTAAAAATGAAGAGAAATCCCAAATAAATAAGCTTATGCTCCATCTCAAAGCCCTTCAAAAGGAAGAACAATCTAACCCCAAATCCAGCAGAAGACAGGAGATAATCAAGATCAGAGATGAAATCAATGAAATTGAGAACAAAAAAAACAATAAAAAGAATTGATGAAACAAAGAGCTGGTACTTTGAAAAAATTAACAAGATAGACCTCCAGCAAATCTCACTAAAAGAAGGAGAGAAATGACGCAAATCAATAAAATCTTCAATGAAAAGGGAGTGATCATCACTGACCCAAAGGAAATCCAACAAATTAAAAGATCATATTTTGAAAATCTATACTACTCCAAATTTTATAATTTGGAAGAAATTGATAAACTTATAGACACATACAACATCCCTAAATTGACACAGGACAACATTCAATTCTTTTTTTTTCCAAAGAAAGAAGGACAGTGAGATAGAGAGAGAGAGAATCAATTTTATTTTTCAGTCCCATTCACAATATTCTTTTTTATTTTTTAAGAGAGAGGGACATTGAAAGAAAGAGAGAAAGAGAAACAATTTTATTTAGGTTTTCATGTGGCTTTTGTTGCTCCAAGACTTCGTTGTGTACGTGGTGCTGAGGTATACTTGTGCATGCCAGACAAGCACCATAACCATTGCTCCAGCACCACCATTCACAATATTTTTTTTTAATTGAGAAATTTATTTTGTCTTCACTCATCTATGGAGGCTCGAACTAGACCCTGGCCATTGAGAAAGGTGGTCTATTATTATGTGTTAAATCCAGATAAGGTGTAATGTTATACAACCTAAAACTTTTTTAGAGATATTGTAGGAAGGGAAAGGGAGGGATAAGGGTGGGTAATTGGAGGGGGCACTCTTGGGGGTAAATCTAATCATCAGAGAATCAATTTTTATTGAGTTTTTCACATTACTTTTGTTGCTCCAACATTTAGTTGTGTACGTGGGTGCTGGGGTTGAACCTGTGTACTTGCGCATGCCAGGCAAGTGCCATAACCGCCAAGCCACCACTCCAGCCCCAACATTCAATCTTAACAACCCAATAACAGGCACTGAAATCCATATGGAAATTAAAAGTCTACCAAAGAAGAAAAGCCCAGACCCTGATGGCTTCCCCACTGATTTTTACCACACTTTTGATAAGGAACTAACACCTCTCCTTATTATTTCAAGAAATTGAAAAGGAGGGAACTCTCCCAAACACTTTTTATGAAGCAACCATAACTCTGATATGAAAACCCAAAAAAGAAACATCAAAAAAAGAAAACTACATAATGATGAACCTGATGAACCTGGAAGCAAAAATCCTTAATAAAGTCCTACCAAAACATATCCAAAAACTTATCAAGAGGATAATCCATCATGATCAAGTGGGCTTCATCCCAGGTATGCAGGGCTGGTTCAACATACACAAAACAATTAATGTAATTCACCACTTAAACAGAATCAGGACAAAAACCATATGATCTTCTCAATGGATACAGAAAAGGCCTTTGATAAAATCCAGCACCGTTTTATGCTCAAAAGTCTAGAGAAGATAGGGATCAAATGAACATTTCTGAACTATGTAAAGGCTATATATGCTAAACCCTCAGTTAGTATAATACTAAATGGAGAAAAGCTGAAAGCATTTCCATTAAACTCGGGAATGAGACAAAGCTGTCCGCTTTCATCACTTTTATTCAATATTGTTCTTGAAACCCTAGCTGGAGCAATAAGGCAAGAGAAAGAAATCAAAGGGATAAAAATAGGAAGAGAGGAAGTCAAACTCTCCCTTTTTCCTGATAACATGATCCTGTCTCTGGAAGATCCAAAAAACTCCATCAGTAAACTGTTTGAACTTATAAACACATTTAGCAAAGTGGCAGGCTGGCTACAAGATCAACACCCATAAATCAATACCTTTCCTATACACTAATAATAATAGGACAGATGAAGAAATCAGGAAATCAGTCCCATTCACAATATCTTTGAAAAGAATAAAAATACTTGGGAATTAACCTTGCAAGGAAATCAAAGATCTCCACAACGAAAATTATTGGACATTGAAGAATGAAATCCAAAATGACCTAAGAAGATGGAAAGATGTTCTATGCTCATAGTTAGGCAGAATTAATATAACAAAAATGGACATTCTGCAAAAGCTCTATATAGATTTAATACAATTCCTATTAAGATACCAATGTCATTCTTTACAGACATAGAAAAAGCAATTCTCAAATTCATTTGGAATAAGAAATCCAGAAATGCCAAAACATTACTAAGCAAGAAAGACAAAAAAGACGATTTTGCTATACCAGATCTAAAATTATATACTATAGAGCTGTAGTAACAAAGACAGCATGATACTGGTATTAAGATATGAAAGAAGACCAATGGAATAGAATAGAAGACCCTGAAACAAACACACAAATCTTTAAACATCTGATTTTTGACAAAGGGGGACAAAATATTACATGGAGGAGAGACAGCCTTTTCAACAAATGGTGCTGGACAAACCGGACAGCCATTTGCAGAAAGTTGAAATAAGACCCATATCTTTCTCCTTGCATGAGAATCAAATCAAGATAGATCAAGAACAGGAATTAAACAAGCTACCTTGCAACTGATGGAAGACAAATTAGGTCCAACATTTCAGCATTTGGGAGTAGGCAAAGACTTTTCCAACACGTCTCCTAAAGTAAAGGAAGTAAAGTCAAAAATCAGTGAATGGGATGCCATAAAGCTAAAAAATCTTTGCACTGCCAAGGTAATAATCAAAAGAGTTAAGAGGTTTCCTATAGAATTGGAGAGAATGCTGGACTGTGATTTTTCTGACAGGGGCCTTATATCCAGAATCTACAAAATCCTCAAAAATCTCAACTACAAAAACACAAACAGTCCAATTAATAAATGGGCCAAAGAGCTAAACAGAAACTTCTCAACAGAGGACATTGATCAAACCAATGAATACATGAGAAAGTGCTCTAAATCACTAGTAATCAGAGAAATGCAAATGGAAAATACATTAAGATTTCACCTCATGACAGATTAGCAAAAATGAAGAAAATGAACAATAATAGTTGCTGGAAGGGTTGTGGAGAGATAAGTACACTAGCATACTAGTGTATGGAACTGCAGACTGGTACAGCCTTTCTGGAAAGTAGTGTGGAGAATCCTCAAAAAACTAGGCATGAGCCCATCTTATGATCCTGCTATTCCTCTCCTGGGTATTTTTGCAGGGGATTTAAAATAAGCACATTACAATGACACAGTGAAATCGATGTTCATAGCAGCTCAATTTACAATAGCTAAATTATGGAAACAACCGAAATGTCCCTCACTGTATTAATGGATCCAAAAACTGTGGTACATATATACCATGGAATTTTACGCAGCAATTAGAAACAATGATAATGCAGCCTTTGAAAGTAAATGGATGGCTATGGAAGAAATTATGCTAAGTGGAATCAGCATAACCCAGAGAACCAAGGGTCAAATTCTTCACTCATCTGTGGAGGCTGGAGCTAGACCTTGACCATTGAGAAGGGAGGTCAGTTCTCATGTTTTATATCTGGAAAAGGTGTAGTGACATACTATCTAAGACATTCATAGAGATGTATTGGGAAGGGTGGTAAGGATAAGGGTGGGTATTGGGGGGAGGGCTCTTTGGGGTCAATCAAATTTTCAGAATTTATATATACATATTATATTGTCTTGTTAGAAGCATGTTTGATTGTTCAACAAATAAATTTCTTATTAAAATAAAAAAGATTGCCTCAACTATTTGAGAATTCTGGTCAATAATTTTAGGACATATAAATGTAAAGAATCCTTTGGTTCAAAGGAAAAAAAATTTTCTTTTGATTAGAAGCATCATATCTCCTATGAAATATCTCTTTACCAGTATTGCCAAAGGCAGATTCAATATAGCACTGACTGAGTTCTTTTAAGGAATATGTGATCAAGAATACATTCTGAGGGCTGGAACGATGGCTCGGCAGTTACAGTGCTTGCCTTGCATAACGCATACACAGGTTCAAACCCCAGCACCACATACATAATGAAGTGTCCAAGCAATGAAGGCCACATGAAAAATTAAACAAAATTGATTCTGTCTTTCTTTCTCTCACTGTTCCTCTCTCTTTAAAAAAAAAAAAAAAGAATAAATTCTGAGCAAATTTTAGGCAGGAAAAAATTGTCATATACAATAGATAAGCAATATCCTTTATAGATTACAAACTTTCACATTTATCATGTTATTTGGTCATTGAAATAAAGATTATTACCTGATTTATAGACTGTAAAAAAAAAAAAAGGAAGGCTTCGAGAGGTTTGGTAAAATGCTCAAGGTCACACAGCCCCTCACTCAGCAAAGATTCTCACAAAGATCATCTGACACCCAGTTTCTTCTAGGCGCTGCCTCCCTAATCTGAACTGCTCGCTGATCTTAAATGGTGCTCTGTTGCAGGGGGGTTTTCAATATCAGAGGTGTTAAAACAGATGGAAAAAGGGTCATTGATCATCTGATATCAAATCTCAAAAGTGAGTCTGCCTTGACCTCTGAAAATGAGCTTTAATTTTCCTCATTAATTCAGCAACCACAGTTGACAATGCCATTGGTGGTCAAGAGCTGACCCAATCATTCAGGAGGTCATGTCACACTATGAGACTTGACATTTCCCATTATAAGAAACTGCCCTCAACTCAACGACAAAAGGACAAATATTGGGACAGATCTGTAACAGGTATAAAATGCAAGACAAAGAAAAGCAGGCACAGGTGGAACATTCGTGCTCTCAGTCACGGAATCTCATGTGTGACTCCTCCACTCCTTGCCCAAGAGTACTGGGTACTGGTAAAAGGCAGACTATGCTACCTTTTCTCTACAGTTCTTCATTACTTGTTCAACTCCAAATGAGAGTCCATGCTGGAATCTTATTTTTCAAGTTGATTCCAGGAAAAGTTTGCTTCTTTTGTAGAAACGTTACATACTGAAGGAAGCAACATTATGAGTAAAAGGAAAGAAAAATATCTACGGAAGGAAAGAAAAATATCAAAGTTAGTAAAACTAAAAAATGTAAGTAAATTCAGGAAGCTAAATTCAGTTCAGAAGTCACAGTGAAGAAGGAAATAATACAGGGAGAGAAAACAAAGGAACTTTGGAATAGTTTCCAGTCTTTTGACTAAAAGTGGAAGAAGGAGATGAGAACAGAGCAGGAAGCTGAATGAGCGCAAGTATGGCCTTTGCTAAATGCTTTGCTCTGAATGCTTCACTCCCATTTTGTCCCAATACTTAAAAAAAAAAAAAAGAGCACAGGCAAGTGAAGCAAAAGTAAATAGAAGTAGAGTCACAAGCAATCTAGCACTGTCTTGAGAAATGTCTAAGGAGGACTTTTGAGATCAAAAAGAAAAGCAGAAAGGATAAGAACATATATACACATACATACATAAAACAGACACACACACTGACTTAACTTGAGATTATACCATTAAGCAGATCTGTAAATTCTATAGATCCACTGCTGCATCACTGATCCTGATAAAGTCACTGTATGCAAAAAAAAAAAAAAAAAAAAAAATTATCCAGATCTGTCACTCCTTCTACGGGTGAGCACTGCTGTTTGAAAAGGTAATCCACAGCACTAGAAAAGAGAGAAAGAGAGAACTTTGAACTTGCCTGGTGTCCCAGGGATGAGATGGACCAATTGCACACCTGCTCTTACCACTTCACAAGAACAGCCTGTCTGCTCTAAGGTGGGGACAGAGTCAATGCAGGCTTCTTCCTTTCTGACAAGGGGAATGTATTCAAATGGCCACAAAACCCAAATTTCCTGCCAGTGATAGTGCTGTCTTCTGAGAAAATTAGTAAAGGAAGATGCTCACCCAGAGGTTGATAAGTTTTTCTCCATTTGTTCAGAGCTTGAGGTCGCTATCGTGGTTGAACTGAAGTCCTAAATGCTAGTGGCTTCAGAGGGTACTTCGGCTTCAGAACTGTGCTCAACAGGAGCGCTACCTTCATGCTGGGTAGTGACCAACTATTCTGACCAATTCTCTTCTTTGGGAGAACTGGTGCAAGGTATGCACAGAGAACTCAGTGCACATCAACTCAGTAATCAAGTTCATATAAACAGGGAGAGAGAAAAAAATCTGAGCCATGAAAGCGGCTGACTTAAGACTTGTTCTTGGGTCATAAAAAGTACTGTGCCCCAGTGTGAAGAATCCTTAAAAAAAAAAAAAACTAGGAATGAGCCCACCTTATGATCCTGCTATTCCTCTCCTAGATATTTTTCTAGGGGATTTAGAATCAACACATTATAGTGACACAGCAAAATCGACGTTCATAGCAGCTCAATTTACAATAGCTAAATTATGGAAACAACCCAGATGCCCCTCACTGGATGGATGGATCCAAAAACTGTGGTACATATATACGATGGAGTTCTACTCAGCTATTAGAAACAATGATATTGCAGCCTTTGAAGGTAAATGGATGGCTATGGAAGAAATCATGCTGAGTGAAATAAGCATAACCCAGAGAACCAAGGGTCAAATGTCTCCACTCATCTGTGGAGGCTGGAGCTAGACCCTGGCCATTGAGAAAGGAGGTCTATTATCATGTTTTGAATCTGGATAAGGTGTAATGTCATACAACCTTAGGCATTTGTAGAGATGTATTGGGAAGGGTGGTGAGGATAAGGGTGGGTAATTGGGGGGAGGGCTCTTGGGGGTAAATCAAATTTTCAGAATTTATATATATATTATATTATTTTGTTAGAAGCTTGTTTGATTGTTCAACAAATTCATTTCTGAATAAAATAAATTAAAAAACGAAGGGATTTTTTTTAATAATGTAATAACCAAGATAAAAATAATAAAATATATATATATAAAAGTACTGTGCCTATTTGGGCTCCAAATGAGGCAGGCTCCACAGTTGCTGAGAGAAGTTCTCCTGCTTCCTTAATTCCTGGGCTATTTTAATGGTGAAAACCCTACGACCTGAAGTCAACCTCATGTCTTCCTTGCCACAAGAAGGAAACTGGTTAACAGACACAACTTTATGATTGTTAGCATCTCCATTTCTGTCCTGGAAGCCAGGCCACTCTTACAGAAATCTTATGTTAGTAACCAGTACTATATTAACTTAGATAGGTAGAACTTTGTTGTTTCTCCCATCCCTTGTTCCTAATGATTGTACTTTCTACCTGGGAACTTCATGTATGCGCATGTATGCATTATACTTTATATGTGTCCTACATTAGAAGGTTCCTAAAATTCATTCCTCAGCCTTCAGAAGGTCAGATGGCCAAAACAACAAGACATCTAGCTTAGAGGATCCTTCTAACATTTCTTTTCTCAGACTTTTTCTTTTTTGAATGATGGCCTTCAGATCTCAAAGTCTTTGGATCTTAGCAATTTCTAATTCATTTCAAGGAAAAGAAAACGAAGTAAAAGTACTAAACAGCTGTCCAAAGTTCAGAAACAATTTTTCATGAACAATTCTGACTCAAAGCACAGATGGATGTCTCCAAAGCCATCAGGCTTGGTGTCTGTTTTTCAAAAACTGATGGGGAGCTATTACTCTCTTCTATGCTGAAAAAAAAATCTGTCTACAGTGCAATCTTAATATAGCTCCTAAAAATACCTCATGTTTTTCTCTATTTCATGAATTGTACCTCAAAATTCCCAAGAAGTCAATGGAATTAAATTGACGGAGGAATAAATATTTACTCAGAAGCCCCCTCATCCTGTCCTACATGGGAATAAAACATTCACTCCATCATTGTCCACTCTTCTCACTCATTTATTACATATAAAAAGATCCAGAGGAACAAAATTGCCAACAGTTGGTCAGGGGAAGACGTTGCACAGCACAATATTCTGTAAACCCTCACCTCACCAGCACTTCAGGTTTGCTCTCTTTCCTTCTTTCCACACCCAAGTTGCTACCTGGGCTAACTCAGTACACTGTTCTTTCGTTAAGTACTGCTTATGTTCCAAGCAGCATGGTATGGACAGAGAATATAGCATTAAAAATGACACATATGATGCCTGCTTTGCTGGAATTTATGTTCTTCCATTGGTACTCAACCAAGAACAATATTCAGCCAGACAGGACACTTGAAAATGTAGGGTGATATCTTTCGTTTTTCATGTGGCTTGGATGAGCTAATCCACCAGCATTCACTGAGCAGCACATGGGGATAATTCAACACAATGAAGAATTGTCCCCAGCAAAATGCCAAAAGCTCTCTGAGATACAAACAAGTACAATAGGATATGTTAAGTGCTATTATAAAAGAAATGCGGGACAGCTTTGAAAGCACAGGTCAGGGGCAACAACAGTTTGGAGCCAGAAGTACCCTCCTAGCAACATTTAAGCTGAAGGCAGACTAAGGATAGCTCACCAGGAGGCTGGGGAACAGGGGTGCTGAATTTCATGTAATTTTCTGAAATTATTGAAAGGACAACTAAATATATGAATAAAGGATGGATATCTGTTTATATCTCATTCTTATCCGTTAATTGTTAGTTCAAAAGCTCTCTGCAATGATCTTTCAGTTATAAATGCCATAGTCCCAGTATACATTTACATCTATATTTGGCATTATTTTGGGATGAGAATAAAATCTCTGGGAAGTGAAAACGGCTTCCATTAAACATTTCCTTCAAGTTTCCTACTTTGCCTGCCTTTTCCTCTTTGTTGTCTTTTCACTGTATTTGATTCTACATATCATTTACCAGAGAGCAGGTATAGCTTTATCACTCTCTAGTATTCACAGCCTCCTCGTTAGTGACATAACCTGAGAGGGCAACAGGGCTAAACTTGAATAAAATTCCACCACATATTTACCACCACGCACTCCAAGAGCTCACGAAAGCTCACATGCTTCTGTTGGACAGAAGGTCAACTATTACCTTTCTCCTCAAGGCTGAAAACATTCCACTCAACACTACTATTACCTTGCTTCAATCATGACCTGTCAAATGCCCACAGAGCACTATTCTCAGATGTCACAGTAGGAAGGGATGCGTGCTCCTGAGGGGCAGAATCAAACACAGAAACTAGCCATGTCCAACATGTATAGGTGACCTATTTGGGTCAGTTTAAATCTTTTAAAAAAGAAAGAACATAAAATTCATGTACAAAATATCCTGCAAGTAATTTGAAGGAAAGTCAAAAGAGAAAAGAAGCAACTAAAGAGATAAATTGCATGTGTATGGATTCTACCAATGTTTTATTGGATCTAAAGCATTCAATATATCAAAAGTCTTAGACTGCTATAAGTAGAAAAATTTTGGAAACCCAGTGCCTTTGGTTTACAGATGGAGAGGGGCAGAACAAGAGCCAGGAAAGATCTAATCTAAGTTAGGACAAAGGCAGATGGCTGTTCCTGATGACTGAGCCTGGGCTCTGTGGTTAGCTAATTCTGCCACTTACTTTATCCCGTTTAACTTCAATTTCCTTCCAGGTAAAACAGGAATTCTAATAATGCCTAGATCACAAGTTGAGTGTAAGGATTAATAAGGCATGTGCATAAGTACTTAACAATGCTTGGTTCATAGGAAGGGCACAATATTAGCTATTAGAACGATTATCCATGATGGAGAGGATTCCTAAAACATAGCATGTTGCTGAGGAGTCAGCTGTCATATCTGGGAAAACACCTCTCTCTTTCAGTTCTTCTCCCAGACGTTGGGCCAGAACAGGTCCTGAAGGCCTGAGGTGGAGAAGAGGGTTTGGCTCTTGATGTATCTCCAAACTCCTCTGTGTACCGAGGCCTCAAACCCCAAACAAAATGCTTTACTGTTCTCTTTGTCATGGAGTCCCCTGAAGGTGTTAGAAGGTAATAATCACAAGTTTTGAAGATGAATAGACTCTAAATCACAGACTTTTATGCTGAATAATCCCTTGGCCACCTTTTAGTCTAATCAGATCTTGACTGTAGAATCCTCGAGAGCAAGGTCCTGCTCCCTTATTAAGTTATTTAGGTTTGGGAGGGTCAAACATCCTATTATAGTGCTATGTCAAACTCAGATGAATACTTGTAAAAGATGGGAAAAGAATCATTGGTCTTTTAACCTTGTCATTGTTACATGGGGTTTCTCTATGAATCCTGTGAAGCAATCATTCTACATAGGACATTCTAACACCTTCTAGTATATGGCACATTCTAACCTCGACTTGATGGTAACATTAGACAACAGGAAGTGAGCACTTTCTACGTAAGCAATGGGAAACCACTTACCCTGGATCATGTCCACACAAGCTGGGGAGGAAAACAGTATTATCATTACCACCATTCACAAATGGGGAAATTGAAGATCAGATATCACTCCTCTGATTTACACAACTAGTAGGCAGGGGTGCCAGGAGTCACTCCTTGGCAATCTTAAGCTGATCTTATACTCTGAATGTACTTGGGTCTCCAAGTATATTCAAATATGACAAAAAGAATCTCTCATTTCTCCCATGGCCCACTATTTGGGCAATCTTCAGTTCCTATACCTTGGCCAGATTTTTTAGCCTTACTCAATAAAGTAGGTCCTCCAGGCTACATTCAGGGTGGCTACCCAAAACCCTTGACCCTGCAACATGTGGGAAAACAAGGAAAGGATGCACTAAAGCAATTCCCATACCTGTGAACAGTCCTCCATCCAGGGAAATTAATCTAGTTGGGAGCACTTAGAAAAACAGCAAAACCACGTGTTTACCAACCCTTGTGAAAACTGACGTTGAAACCCAAGACCAGACATTAAATATCATTATGTAAGGCACCAGTGCTGTGTCAAGTCCTAGAAAGGCTTAACGGCCAAATTAGCAACAAATTCTGACAGCCCCACGTATCAACTCTGTTCAGTCAATCCAATGGCAACACTGATTCTTTGCAGGCCCAGGGAACACATGCTTGCCAAAGAGGGGACAAAAAAGCACTTGATTACATTTGGTTTTGAATAATTGGTTCACTAAAATTCTTGAGCTGAAGAAAAATGGCATTTCTAATTTATAGAAATCACTATTTGAAATATAGTTATGGCTGCTCAGAGAACTCCTGGAACTAAATAAATTTAAGTCAGCACATTTAAAAAAGCCATTAAGTGGTATCTAATGACAGCCCCTCCAATTATCACTCCAATCGAGCTGATGTGGAATTGTGCCAAAAGACAGTGCCTCTCCTCTCCTCTCTGCAATTGTGTAGCTGACATCTGGAAGCCCACATGGGGCATGTCAAGGCCTCTCAGCCCCAGTGTGCAAGCTCAGGAGCCTGATGGGGCCTATGAAAGAGATCAATGTATTCCAGGCAGGAAAGAAGAAGAAGAAGAAAATTCCATTGGCAACTCCAATGCCTCTTTGGGAAGATACCCTCAGAAGGGACTGCCTGCTTGCAAATATCTCTACTAACCAGTGCTGGGTTTGCCTTCTCACTCAGAGTATCCAGCTCCTTAGAGAGCCAGGAAAGGCTACTGCCACCCTTCGGACCATTGCTAGGAGCCTGGAATGCCATTACACACAGCATCTGAACGAGGAACGGGAATCTACGCTTCTTCTCCAGCCCTGTTCTACCAGCACATCAGTATAGTTAAGATTTTTATCATGTCTCCTAATTGTTAGACAGAAATGCAGGCAGGTATTAGGGAACGAAAACCTCTCTGGGTCATCTGGTAGCCAAGAAATAAAGAAAACTAAGAAAGAATGAGTGAACTTCCCCAAAAGACAGAAGTCACAGTAGTGTAAAATCTCTGCCTAACCAGGACTGAATGCCAGGCCTTTTGGCATGGACCACATGCCAATAGCTCTTACAGGTGTCTACCATGTGCCAGGGACTGTGTTCTTTCTTTCAAAATATGCTTATTCCCAAAACACATCACAGAAATAAACTCTTACTTCAATATCTGCAACTTGAGCCAAGGGACAATAATAAATGCTTCACAGGCATTGATTAAGACAGAGACAGGGGTGGGAGCGGTGGCTCAGCGGTTGGAGCACCTGCCTGGCATGCGTGAGGACTGGGGTTCAAACCCCAGCACCATATACACAACTTAGTGTTAAGGAAGCAAAGGCCAGATGAAAAATAAATAAAAATTGATTCTCTCTCTCTCTCTCAGTCTCTCTTATTAAAAAAAAAAAGAAGGACAGAGACATTGTAGAAGGCCACACTCATCACCAATCGGAAAACTGGGTGGCCTAAGGCCACACTCATCACCAATCGGAAAACAGCGTGGCCTAGGGCCACACTCATCACCAATCGGAAAACAGGGTGGCCTAGGGCCACACTCATCACCAATCGGAAAACAGGGTGGCCTAAGGCCACACTCATCACCAATCGGAAAACAGGGTGGCCTAAGGCCACACTCATCACCAATCGGAAAACAGGGTGGCCTAAGGCCACACTCATCACCAATCGGAAAACAGAGTGGCCTAAGGAAGAGACGGTAGGAATGTTAATCTGATTGGAGAGACTTAACAGATATAAAACAAAATTTCAGCATGCACTCAGCAAAAGCAGATAGCTAACAGGATTACTTAAGCTCATTCACTTTTTTAACAATAGTAAAATGTATTCTTATAAAAATCATACAGAAAAGAAAAGAGAAGGGAAATAAATGTCATTTTACTCAAAGCATATATCATGAGCTCAGTCCACCACCACAGTCCGCCAACCCAACTAAAGAGCATTCATCACTGAAGGGAATCTAGGAAGGTCTGAGGTGGGCTGAAATAGGTACCAAGTTTTCAGCAACAGAATGGTCAAAGGTTCATGTGGATTTTGTCAGTTTTGCTAACATAAAACACAGCATTTGGAAGGTCAAGATGCCACACTGGAAGGGAGCAGCTGAATCATGGTTGCTTTGTCAAAAGAATCTCAGAGGCCTGGAGCAAGAGAGTGTCCAAGAGCTGAGAAAGCGGGAGCCGAGACTGGTGGTCTGGAGAGTGGGCCCATCGCAGTGTTCCTCACACGCACCCTCCTACGAAGGAAGCGGCTCCTTGAGCAGAGAACCCTCTTCTGTATTCTTGACTCTGGCCTCACTCCAGCTCCAGCAATTTAAACTTGACTCAAGGGCAGCCAACCCATAGACTGGCCCTAGATCCCTAGAGGTGGCTGAACACAGATGCAGTTAGACACACGTAGGTGCGTATGGGGCATAATAAGGGAGTGGGAATGGCATCAGAAAGGGCAACTTTATGAGAATGTCAGGGTCTTTAATAGATGTCCATACCTTGGGACAATTAGAAAGAGGTACCCAAGGGGTACTGGTTCACAGTGTGATTCACTGACCACCGGCTTCAGAATCATCTGAAAAACACAGATCTCTATCCCAGAACCACCAGATCAGATCCCAAGGAAGAAGATTCCCAAAGTCACACTTCAACAAGTTATCATGTGCACTGATGAAGTTTTAAAGATATTAACCAAATTCAGAACTTTTTATATTACAGATAAAGAAACTGAGCCACAGGGGCTAGAGCGGTGGCTCGGCAGTTAAGGCACTTGCCCAGCACGTGCAAGTACACAAGTTCAAACCCCAGCACCCACGTATGCAACTAAGTATCAGAGGAATGAAAGCCATGTGAAAAACTCAATAAAAAATTATTCTGTCTCTCTCTCTCACTGTCCTTCCCTCTTAAAAAAAGAAAAAAGAAAAAGAAAAAGAAACTGAGCCACAGAGGGATCATTTAAAAAAAAAGTCTCAGCTGAGTGCAATAGCACATGCCTGTAATCCCAGCAACTCAAAAGACTGAGGCAGGAAGACTGCAAGTTCAAGGTCAGCGTCAGCAACTTAGGCCCTAAGCAACTTAGTGAGACCTGTCTCAAAATAAAATGAGCTTAGGTTTTGACTCAGTGATTAAGTGTCCCAGAGTCCAATCCCTGGTACCAAATTAATAAATCCCTCCTCCCACGTGTCCTCTCCTGTTCTACTGGGCATGCTATGGCCCCCCTCTTTCGACTGACTGGTGGCTGCATTAGGAGTACTCAGGCACCTACGTGCATTTCCTTCCTGCATTTGCTTTTTGCTAGCATTCATTCAGTGCACACTTACTGAAAATCCCCTAAGGACAGAGTCTTCCCTTAGGTCCCAGGAAAGTAGAAACAGAATCCCAAAATATGTGATCAAGGAGCTATATGTTCTTTCCACAAATTTAATTATAAACAAGATTTCTTTCCAACCATTTGTATCACCCTTCTTTCTAAATACCCAGGTGCTTCTTCTATGCTTACCCAACAGTCTTGCAGAATTCTTGCAGAACAGACCTAGTTCCCCCACCCCAACCGTACCCTCCACAAAAGGTCTTCTCAAGTCAAAAAACTAAACCTTCATTAGGTTCTCATCTAGAAATAGGCAAAATGTGCCTCCTTACAATGAGATCAAAGCAGCCAGATTTCAAAGCACTCACCCAAATCTAAGACCATCTAAAGCTCTAATAGTGATGGTCATTAAACTGCTAATAACCACCCGTACATGAGGAAGATCATTAGCTGTGCAAACTGGCTGGCATCCAAAAAAAACAATGTGCATTCACAATCCCTGTTGCTTTCATTTTAAATGTGTTTCTCTCTTTCATTGCTAAAAACTACCATGAAATGTCACCAAAAGGACAAAAGGCCCACCATTTTTATTAAAATGGAGGTAATAAGGACCCTCCACCCCAAGCAAAGGAAACAGCAAGTGCCTTCCACTCATGGCAAGAAATAGCACCCAGGGAAGTGAAATATAAAGGAGAGAACGCTGGGAGGGGCAGCTCACCAGGCAAAGCCGCCGCAGTCATGCCTCAGATGGAATGTTCTGAGCACGGGAATGTTGTGGAAGGAAGCACCAGGCAAAGAGGTCATCGCTACCTGATTGAGGGCAGAGGC
The DNA here is from genome assembly GCA_004027875.1 of Aplodontia rufa. Taxonomy (NCBI): domain Eukaryota; kingdom Metazoa; phylum Chordata; class Mammalia; order Rodentia; family Aplodontiidae; genus Aplodontia; species Aplodontia rufa. Next base: position 25,131 of record PVKS010025188.1, read on the forward strand.
GCATGGAAGAGACTGCACCCACCACTTACTGGACCTCATCATTCCAGGCAGAGTGAGGTGCACAGCAAAAAGAGGAAGAAAGAGAAGTGTTAGAAAAATAAAGCCTGGACCCTTCCATAATTTCAGAGAAAGCCCAGGGTATTTAAACTGGTAGAGAGAGAGCGAGAAAAACAAACAAACAAACAGTACAACAGCATCTCCAATCTTTAAATGAACCGCTGCCCATTTTTCAAAGTGCTTTGGTGCCGTTTTATCACTTCAGTCCTCAGTCATGGCCTGCAGCGTCTGGGTGATGATGTCCCATGTCAGTGGAATTGGCAACACCTCGTTCTTACCTGCCACCTCTATATGTTTTTGTTTCCCATAAGAAGAGGCCACAGAAGAGCTGTAAGAGTTGAGGGAGGCAGGCTACGCCTGGTGATTTGTAGTTCCACAGAGTAATAAAAGACACTTTTCCCACTCTGTGTGCTGGGATAGCAACACCAGAGCCTCAAAGACATGATCCTGCAAATATTCCTAGCAAATCTGTTGTGAAGTCTAGATTGCCAATAAAGCACTCAGCACCGCTGACAAAATAAAAACATGGAAAGCTAACTGTGTGGGGGTGGGGAGAAGCCGCTCTCACAATGGAACACAGTAAATCCAAGTCACCATCAGTAAGTACCCAAGGAACAATGAAAACTCAATCACAGTAAACGCAAAAGTCACCATCAATAGGCTGAGTAGCTCAGTAGTGTGGATGGCCACTGTAGTGGTATAAAGCTTGCCTCGCCTGCATGAAGCCCTGGGTTATATCCCCAGTGCCACAAAGTAAATAATAATTATATATATATATATATATATATATATATATATATATACACACACATATAAATAAAACACCCAAGGAACAAAAGAAACCCGAATCACACTGTTCAAGATCAGGAAACTATGAAGCAAAGCATTTAAATGTTTAAAGATAGAATGACATTTCCTTTCCATCATATTTTCATGCTGCTAAGAACATCACAGAATTCCTTAATAATGGCCAAGGGGCTTTGCTTGAAAATAGGGTCCTCCCATCTGTGCAGATATTACTGGCACACATGTCTTCCTCGCATTTACAAAGCTTACAACCCACTGGCTCCTGCCACCATTAAAGTGATAGATTGCTACTTTTTAGAATAATTGTCATAACATTCCTTGCCTAAAACTGAGATGCTTCCTTCCTATTTTCCTGCTTATTCTAAGTGACCCCATTAATGATATTTCTGTACTTGAAATAACTGGATAATCTAAAAGTGAGAAATAAGCATTTTCCTTTCCTCATTGTTTTTCCTTCTTTATCTCTATCAGCTTCGGGAGATCAAAACCACTTGTCCTTAGGGCAATATCAGCAGTTAATGATTCAAGTTCAAAGGCTCAAGGTTGTCTAATTAACAAAAGGCAGTGCTTTGCAGAAGCCATGTTTGCTTTCAAGTTAACAGCACACAGTGTTTATAAGTGCGGGATTGTATGCCCATTTCATCTGACCCAAACTTCATGTCATTAAAAATGAATCATTTTCATTTGTTTCCTTCTGATTTATTGGGGCTTTAACAGCATAGTTCACACATCACAACCTCCTATAATGTACTCATAAAAGTCATGCTTCAGTTTTTATTAAAATACATACTTGATTAATAAAAATAGAGTATATTTTCTATAAAGCATGTTCTTAATAATATCAGTCATTAAAAAAACAATTTTTAAAATAGTCCAATCATCCTCTAAATGTGAATGGTGGCATGGGGTAACTATTTCCTCAACAGCAGACATTTCTAAGATTTCTGATTCATGACGTCGTGAATGTTTATAGAGAGGAATTGACATTTAAAAGATAAATATTGACATTTACTAAATTATACTACGTATATATGTGTCTAATATCAGTGCTTTTGAAATCAGCAGAACCGCAAACACATCAGGTATAAATGTTGTAGACTCCTGACCTTGGGTTTCATAACAAACTTGATTTCAAGAAACCAAGTGCTTGCCGCTCTACAATGCCTGGATTCTTTGCAGGACCATTTACTTTCATTGCTCGTTTTCTTGTCTAAGTCTGCACTAGCAAGCAGAGATTACATCTTCACATCTTTCCAATAACACAGTAGTTAAGAACACACACTCTCAACTGAAGCTGTCTCTGTTTGGATTTTGTTCCATACTTCCTAGTTTATGTAACTGGGAAAAGTAACTTAAATTCTAAGTGCAGCTTCCTTATCTGTAAAATGGACACAATGCTACCTTCTTTTTTTATAACTCTGAATAAATAAGATTTTTTCAGAATGACTTGTGATTGGTCCATACTCACCAAATGTTGGTATTATTATTTTTATTCCTAGTATCCACATCTGGGGATGAGAATATAGTTACTACTTAATGTTCATGAAAAGAACAAATGAGTGAGTTAATAAGACAATTAGTATTCCCTTTGATGGATGAGTAAAGTCAGCTTCAGAAAAGTAAAGGTATTTGCCCAATGTTGTTACTTACTAAATGGTAGGATCACTTCTCAATTTTGGGTCTATCTATGGCTAAATTATAGCAGAAGACTGCCTCTCTTCCACACGGGGGGAGCTTCCTGCTGGTTGAAATAATGACAAAGTTTCAAAACATGAACCAAGTGATTTTTTGTATTAGGAGTTATTAAAAAAATTATTAGGAATCTCACAATCTTCCCTCCCAAGTCACCGCCAATTAATCTGCTAAGGAGCAATGGCTGTGAAATTGGGACTTGTTCCCCAATCCTCTCCCAAACTCATAAAAATGGAGAACAGATGATATTCTGACAGCAAACTTTTCCACGCAAGTGTCTGCCACTCTCAATCTTTGTCAAAACGAGTTTCTCATAATTAAAAATCATGGCTCTCAGAGGAGATAAGTGGCAACTCAATAGCTCAAAACTTGCTGAAAAATTCCAGTGCATCCTGAAGGGCCTACACACTAGCACATCTGTACCCACCTCTCCAACCCCAGCGGCTTTGCGCAGAGAGGAGAGCCAGGAAGCCATCTATGCAAGGACGCTTCAAGTAAGTGTCCCGTTCTTCAATGATAATTACATGAGTTACTATCTTACACCACTGCTATGAAGAAAAGGATGTTTGAGGAGGAAATGAGTTCTTTTCTCAACTCAAGGTAGGTGAAATCCTTCATATTTGTTCATCTACTAGAAGTTATTACTATGATAGATGTTCCTAACTTCCACATTATAACAAAGATCCAGTTTTCCCTTTGAAAGCCTTGTCATTTTCCCATCCTAATGCATATGCAACTTTTTCTCCTACTGTTTCAGAAAGAAGAGGAGATTACAATTTACATGTGAAAGTTTTTAATTGTGCCTTATCTATCTACATTTTAAAGGACTCCATTCTCAAAACACATGCTTAGAAGATTTATCTTTTCCTTCCATGCTTTGTATTCATCAAAGGGAATTGAATTTCACTCTCCAGAGCTAAAAGAGATGACCTAATTTAAAATTAAAGAATTAGCCATTAAAGAGGTAGCTGAAAAAAAATTAATGGGTGAATTTCATGCACACACTCATTCAATAAATCTGCATTAAGTTGCTTAAACACGCCTGGGGCATGTCCTGGAGGAAATGAGGCCTTAGCCCTAAATTCCTCTACAACCTAAATATACAGAAGCATAGCAATATTGCTAGATATTTGAAGATTAAAATTTTAAAAAATTATTTTGGATTAACTTAATTACTTTTGTTGAAGTCAACAGATAACAAAAGAATATTTTAAGCTTTCAAATTTGAGAAAATACTCTTTCCAAGTGTTCTGATCTTAGAAGCTACCAGGGAAGTCAGAACAGAACCAAAGTTTAAAAAGAATGCAGCAGTAGCTCAGTGACTGAAGCACTTGCCTGGCATGCACAAGTGCCCCGGTTTAAACCCCAGCACCACATACACAGCTAAGTGTCCAAGAAACAAAGGTCAGATGAAAAAATAACTAAAAAACTGATTCTCTCTTTCTCTCCCTCTCTCGCTTAAAAAAAAAAATGAAGAAGTCTTTGCATAAAAGTATGGCAAGCCCATTCCAGATCTAAAACTATACTATAGAGCCATAGTAACAAAGACAGCATGGTACTGGTATCAAGCTAGGAAAGAAGACCAATGGAATAGAATAGAAGACCCCGAAACAAACCCTCAAATCTTAAACATCTGATTTTTGACAATGGGGGACAAAATATTACATGGAGAAGTGACAGACTCTTCAACAAATGGTGCTGGACAAACTGCTCATCTACTTGCAGAAAGCTGAAATTAGACCCATATCTTTCTCCTTGCATGAGAATCAAATTAAAATGGGTCAAGGAGCTAGGTATTAAACCAGCTACCTTGCAACTGATAGAAGACAAATTAGGTCCAACACTTCAGCATTTGGGAGTAGGCAAACACTTTCTCAGCATGTCTCCAAAAGTGAAGAAAGTAAAGTAAAAAATCAGTGAATGGGATGCCATAAAGCTAAAAAGCTTTTGTACTGCCAAGGAAACAATCAAAAGAGTCAAGAGGTTTCCTACGGAAATGGAGAGAATCATGGGCTACGATTCCTCTGACAAGGGTCTCATATCCAGAATCTACAAAATCCTCAAAAATCTCAACTACAAAAACACAAACAGCCCAATTAATAAATGGGCCAAAGAGCTAAATAGAAACTTCTCAACAGAGGACATTGATCAAGCCAATGAATACATGAGAAAGTGCCCTAAATCTCTAGTAATCAGAGAAATGCAAATGAAAACCACATTAAGATATCACCTTACGCCAGTCAGAATGGCAAAGATGAAGAAAATAAACAATAATAGATGATGGAGGGGCTGTGGAGAGATAGGCACACTAACACACTGTTGGTGGAGCTGCAGACTGGTACAGCCCCTCTGGAAAGCAGTGTGGAGAATCCTCAAAAAACTAGGGATGAGCCCACCATACGACCCTACTATTCCACTCCTGGGAATCTTTCCAGGGGATTGAGAATCAGCACATTATAGTGACACAGCAA
>PVKS010025189.1:0-30127 GCA_004027875.1 Aplodontia rufa
GGTTCAGTTTGATATGATCATACAAGCTCCAGTTGAGTCTCCAGTACTTTCCTTTTTCCTCCCCTCCTCCCTTCCCCATTTCATTTCCTATGCTCTATTTATCTGTCTTCTATTTATTTATAGCTTTTTAAAAATTAGTGCATTGTGGATATGCAGAAAGGTGAAAATCATTGCGGTATATTCGTATATGTAGATAGGAAAGTTCAGTCAAATTCATTCACCATTCCTCCCTTTTCTCCTCCCTCCTTCCTACCCCTCAATACACTTTCTCTACTCCACTAATCTCTTTTCTATTTTCACAAGCCCCTGCCTCCCCCCTTATTTGGTCTAGCATCTGCACATCAGAGATAATATTAGACCCTTGATGGTCTCAGTCTGGCTTATTTCACATAGCATGGTGTTTTCCAGTTCCATCCATTTACCAGTAAATGCCATAATTTCATTCTTCTTCATGGCTCAGTAATACTCCATTGTGCATGTATACCCCATTTTTTTTTGTCCATTTGCTTCCATATTGGCTATTTTGAATTGTGTTGGCGTAATCATTAATGTGATGGCATCCCTGTAGTAGGCTGATTTAAGATCTTTTGGATAATTACCAAGTGGTGGGATAGCTGAGTGATTTGCTGGTTCCATACTGCGTTCCAAAGTGGTTGTACTAATTTATGTTTCCATCAATAATGGATGAGTGTACCTTTTCCCCATATCCTCACCAGCATTTATTATCATTTGCATTCTTGATAATTACCATTCTGACTGGTATGATATGAAGTCTCAATATAACTTTTTTAGTCAGCTTTGTAACACTTTGAAAAAGCTGGAAAAAAAGACAGTTTAAAGTAGGAAAGATTTATTTAGTTCATGGCTTCCGAGATTTCAGTCCATGATTAACTGGCTCCCTTACTATGGGCCTGTGGGGAGGCAGAACATCATGGATGGGAGGTTTTGTTGGAGGGAAGTTGCTCATGTTATGGGGCTAGGGACAAGATATAGTCATCAAATACTTACTACCTTCCACTAGGTCCTACCTCCTAGTATCCTCCTCAATTTAACAGTCCCTTTAAAGTGTGAATCCATCAATAAATTAATTCACTGATAAGAGCCTTCATGATCCTATTTCTTCCAAAGAGTCCTCCCTACCTCTGAACATTGACATATAAGCTTTTGGGGGACATTTTGTACACAAACCCCAAAATAATACTTCATAGTATTGGTTTATCAGATCATTCCATGGATGAATATTAAGATTGTTCCTTTTTTTCTACAATCCATGTTTTCCTTATTAATTGTATTCTTATTAATGATGTTGTAACACTGTCTATTATGTAAATATTTGACCACATCTCAGAATCTTTCATTAGGAAATATTTCTAGAAATGGGCTTTAGGTAACTTTGAATAGGAAATGGTAACATGTATCCAGACAGCTCTACGAAAATTCATGATACCAGATACCTGCCAGTGTACTCATATCATTACTACTCCATCAGTATTTAGTTGTATTCTTTATCATTACCAAATTGATAGGTTATTTCTTAAATATATAAAGTTGGATAACATGCTTTTACTTAATTATTAAGTTTTACAATTGCTCATATCTCTTATGTACTTAATTTCTATTTCTGTAATTGTTTGTTATTTCAGTTCATTTTTCTATGGGACTAAAAGTACTTACTAATTTTTAGGCTCCATTCCAACTCTAAGGAAACTGTAGTAAAAATATTATCATGATTTTTCATTATGGCTTTGTTTTTTTAATTCCTCATTGCTATGAGTAATATTTGATATTTAGTTCTTTTTATTGCCTATGATCTTTTGATACACCCTCATCCAAAAGAAATAAGCCGTTTCCAGTGTCTATTCAAGAAGAACAACAAACTGGACTTAATGGTTATGGAAGCATTAACAACATAGGCAAAGATGCACAGCTAGTTGAAAGAAGAGTTAAGACTAAAACCCAAGTCTCCTAATAAATCTTTGTCCATGACAGATTTTAAGAAACTTCTCACAGATCCTGGAGTTCATAGTAGAAAAACAATGATGTTAAGTAGGAGTAGGTTGAGCAAATGCTACTTTACTATGGAGACTGCCACTTTCCATATGTGCATCTTATCATTTTATACCAGTAAAATATAATCACAGACTTTTTCCTGTTACTCAAACTGTTCTAGCTAGAGTTATTTGGATACAAAGATGATTGGAAATAGTCCATAAATCATTGATTTTGAGAATTGAATTGATCTATAAGTATATGTTTATCACATATATGATAATTAGTAATACATACTATCAATTTCTATGAAAAAAATCACCCACAACTTGGCAGCTTGAAACAGCAAACATTTATTATCTCATTGTTCATATAGGTCAGGGATATGAATGTGGCTTAGCTGGTTCCTTTGAGGTCCCTAACGAGGTTGTAGTTGAGCCGTTAGCCAAATTTACAGTCGTTTTACCAAGTTAGACCAAAGGAAGATCTGCTTCACACTCACCTGCGTGGACTCCTCTACAAGTGTACTTCATGACATGACAGTTAGCTTCTTCCAGATGTTCCGGAGGGGCAGAGAGAGCACATCCAGAGAGAACAAGAGAGACCAAAAGACAAAGCTATAGAACTTTTACAAGCTAGTCATGGAAATGCCCGTCAGGGGTCCTGTGTTCTGTTCACTAGTAACTCCTCATTCAGGTTTGTCTCACATGCAAGCGCTTGAAACGCAGAGAGAGTCTTTGTGGAAGGTCATCTAACTGGTTGATTTTCTTCTTGTCATGAGCTTACTTCACTCCACCTACAGATAATCACACAGACACACACACACAGACACACACACACAGACACACACACACAGAAACACACACACACACACACACACACAAACACACACACACAAGAATGTGAGATGCACTTAAAGAACTATCTAGAAGCTACAAAACTTATATTCATAAATATCTCTTAAAATCTGATAAACTATTTTGATGTTTGCATATATTTGGGCTTTTCACTCATTCATCAAATTATCATTTGGCTTGACTAAACGGAACATATATTTGAGGTATTTGGTAACTTTTCTGAACAAACAGCCTGGAAAAACACCTCCCAAGCTCATTAGACTCTTGATTTATTGCTTATTTTCCTGCTATGTTGGGGAGTACTAGAATAATATGGTTTGGTATTTGTAATAGTGTCCTTTAGTAAGCTATGATCTCTAATGACTTTGTGTGCATGCACACATGTGCATGAAAGTAAGAGCTTGTTAGGTGATTTAGTCAGCTTTTTCATTGCTATGATTAAAAGACCCTAAAAGAACAAATTTAGAAGGAAAAGTTTATTTGGGGGCTCATGGTTTCAGAGGCCTTAGTCCACAGAAAGCCAGCTCCATTCCTTGGGGCTCGAGGTAAGGCAAGACATCATGGTGGAAGAATGTGACAGAGGGAAACAGTTCACATGATGATCTGATGAGAGAGCTGCACTCACCAGATACAAAATACAAACCCTAAAGACATGCCTCCAATGGTGCTCCTCCTCCAGCCATACCCTTCCAGCCTACTATACACAATTAGTCCCTATCAGGGGATGAATTCACTGATTGGGTTAAGGCTCTCATCACCCAATCATTTGCCCTCTCAGCATTTTTATATTGTCTCACACATTGAGTTTGTGGTACATCTTTCATTTAAACCATAACAAGGATGTATTGTTTCTTCTAACCACTCCATTAAAATATGTGTCAAGATTTCTGACTTGGTATTTGAGGAAGGAGGGAGGAAAAGAGGTCTTATTTTTTACCATATAACTTGTGCAACAGTGATAACGGATGTGCTGTGGAATAGTGGGACTACTCCAGGAAAGCCAGGTAAACTGTGACCCCCTTTGGGGAAACGAACAACAATTCTAAGATATAGTTTGGGGCTTTACAAGCAGAATGCCAACAATTCCCTAGGGAGTCAAGGAAACTTGAAAAAATTCCTAATGGAAATTATATAGAGGCTTCAAGCTAAGCAAATACTAAGAACTGTGTGATAGACTAAATAATGGCCCCTCAAAGTTGTCCATATCCTAAGCTAGAAACCCTGAATATGCTATCTCACATATTCAGATTGAATTAGTTATAGATCTCAAAATGGAGGGATTATTTTGGATTACTCAAGCAAACCCAACCTTTTCACATTAAATCCTTAAAAGCTTAAAACTTAACTCCTACGGAGGCAGTAAGAGAAGCACTGCGAGGGAAATTAGATTTCAAGTATAAGAAGGATTTTGTGTGCAATTTTGACTGAGACAGAGGGGCTCACAAGCAAGAACAGAGACAGGCCTTTTAGAAGCTGAGGGAGAGCGCCTGATGACATTCTGCAAAGAAAAGGGCCCTCCCTTCTATGACTGTAAGGAGCTAAATTCTGTCAACAATTCATTGAGGTCAGAAACAAATTATTTCCAGAGCCCGTGTAAGGGACATCTCCCGCTGTCACCTTGTTAGCTTGATCAGTCCTATGTTGGACTTCTCTCTCTCTTTTTTGTTTTCGTTTTTTAAAGAGAGAGAGGCACAGTGAGTGAGAGAGAATCAATTTTATTTAGTTTTTCGTGTGGCTTTTGTCATTCAGACACTTGGTTGCGTATGTGGTGCTGGAGTTCGAACTCTTGTCCTCACGCATGCCAGGCGGAAACAGCTGAGCCACCCCTCCAGCCCCTGTGTTGGACTTCTAACCTATAGAATACGAAATAATAAATGGATATTTTTCTAGACTGCTAAACTTGAGATAATTTTCTACGTCAACAATAGAAAATTAATATAAAGGGTGAGACACAAATCTCTTGTGTTTTTTAAAGAGAAGAAGAAGGAATAAGACAGATGGCTGGTTAAGGTCTGTGGTTGGAATTTCCCTTAGGAAACAAATATTTGAGGGAAGTAGGGAATTCAAGGTATGTACAGGTTCTGTCAACCTAAGGAATTCATTGTATACAGAAAAGAGCATGAGAAATGCCCAGCGAATGCACTAATTCATCCATCGTATAATGCAAAGCCAATTTTCTGAAATGAGCAGGCTACTGAGATAAGTCTAGTTAATGCTGGCCTCCTGCCTTGTCCTTCAAGTTCGGAGAGTTTCAACCCATCCAGATCAGCCCTGCCCTCAGGTCCCTATTTGGATATTGAGAGCAGCTGGGAAGGGAATGGGACCAGGAAAGGACTGACATTGGGTCATAAAAGAAGGTAGAAATAGAAGACAATAAACTGAACAGAAATAAACTTCATCAATTAACACCCACACAGGCAGGATCGCAACATAGTAACAGATCCATCACACAGAATAAATCATGAGACTAGCAGAAACATTTAATGGAATAAAGCCCAACAAGCTCCCCATTCTACTAAAACAACAGGTGCTTCAAATTAGTGATGTAACATATTTCTCAACCAAATGAGAATATTCTCTATTAATGTGCCTTATGTTTAAATGGACATTGACAAACAAAAATTTCATCAGGTAAGAATTTAGACTGAATTTGTGTTTAGCATGGGGAGCAAGGACCTGGAAGTGTCTATTTGCTGTGATCCTACAGCTGTGTAGTGATGAAGACAAATGGTTTGGCACTGCTAATATTTGAAATATTTCTCCTGAAAACTTGGCTATTTTTTTTTTCATGTGGACGCTATGAATCCAAAAACAATCATATGTCTCAATGGGCTACCGGGAAGATTAGAGGCTTGCATTCAACTCCCTGGGGTCATTTGGGTTTCTGCTATCATTTTGATTCTATGCTGATTTCTTCATCTTTTTATTTCTAGTATATTGCATTCCATGCATTAGTCCTAGTTTCAAACATCCTTTTAAAATGATGTTAAGAAGGAAGGATTAAAGGAAAGATAAAAATGAAAAAAAATGCAAGCATTTATTTCTCTTAACATATGACTTTGTACAGTCTTAACTGTGTGCTACTACATACATAACAGGGAAAAGGTCAAGTGAGTTCCTGGACCCACAGCCATTTGTAAACACTAAGCATCACTGCTTGGTTCGAAAAGTTTAGCTAGGGCATTTCTGCTCCTTCAGGTAGCTGAATTCTTGTTTGTTGATTCGGTGGAAAGTCTTGCTTGACAAAGCAATTGTCCCTGTTGGCTTCCATCCCAAGTTCTTCTGTGTTTTCAAAATGCTCTGAGCTCTGCAGCAAATTGGGAATATCAGATACTTCATAAAAACTTATGTATTGAGATAGAGTCTTACTAACTTTTTGAAATTAACAATTAGAATTTGGTGATTTGAATGCATTTTTGTCTCCTAAAATAGATAGCAATAACTTTCTTTTTAGAGCATTCTGTAGCCTATGATAAACTTCCTTTTTCTAAATAAAGATAATAATTTGAGAAACTAAATATTAATTTTTTCTTACCAAATCCCAATTCTATAATTTTGCAACTATTTAATATTCTTACTGAATATTGTAATAGCGATTCAAAATATTTGGTTCAAGATTTTCTAGTGATGTGGATTTAATACTGGTAAGGTAAATGCATTTCAAATGCATTACTTCTTTGAACCAGACTGGCTTAGAATATTGAACAATTTATAAATCTTGGTGACAGATAGTGAATAATATTCCAACTGAACGTGTTTTTAAGTCTTAATTTCCATTTTTTTCATTTCACTTTCCCTTTCATATCTTCTTACACTTTTATTTACTTAGTTTATTTATTCATTTATTTCTTTTTATTCAATTTGCTTTCTTTCTTTCTTTCTTTTTTTTTTTTGTGAACAAGGTTACTACTTAGACTGCAAGAAATCAAGAAATCATGTTCCTCCACATCTTGCTTCATGGTTTGGCAGGAGGGCCAGTGCAGAAATCTAGAAATCTAGTCTATTCTTTCCTCAATGTTGTAGAGGCATGGCCTCGGCTTATGTTTTATCACACAGTGGTCTTCAGAAGCAAATGTATTCTTTCTTGTTACTTATTTTAATCACTACCTTCTCACCCTGAAACATTTCTTTGGAGTAGACTTTGCCCCAAGTGCAATGATGAGATATAAGTCTTAGTTAATTTGAAAGGGGAAAGAGGCAAAAGGGCAAAGCATTTCCACTAAAACTCTTTATCAGTCAGTTTTCTATCACTGTGACAGAATAACTGAGATAAGCAACTTATAGGTGGGAAAGGTATGTTTTGACTCATAGTTTCAGTCCACACATTAGTTCCACTGCTTTTCTTCCTGTGGCGCAGCAGTGCATCATGGTGTTAGTGTGTGTCAGAGGAAACTGCTCACCCCATGGCAGTTGAAAGGGAATAAATAAATAGGAATAAGCTGGGTCCCAGTATTTCCTTCAAGGGCATGGCCTCAATGAGCCATTCCATTAGACCTCACCACTGAAAGGTTCTTCTGCCACCCAGTAGTATCACAGGCTGATGACCAAGCCTTTTAAGAAGGGCTTTTCAGGGACACTTAGGTAAACCACAGCAATATCTTATCAAACTGTGATGGAACTTAGTGGAGAAAAAAAAAAACCCAAAATAAAAAAAAAAAACCTCTTCTTTCAGAAGTTTAAGGCACTTTTATAGTGATTTGTGGTATAGAACGATATTTTCAGATATTCACTGATATCACCTTCTCAGTGTCTATATCTTGTACTTCTTCTCCATACCCAGGAAACTGGCAGTCCATAGATATCTCAAGGAATATATAGCATAGTAGAATGCAAATGACATAAAATTATTTAAAAATGACTTTTCTTTTAAACTTGAGTTCATGATCTAAGACACAGGGCAAAAAACAATGCATGGTTGGAATTGAGCGCAGAGAAATTTTCCCAGACTAGTGGAAAGACAAATTAAAATGATAGGGTAAGCCAGAGAATGTTGGTTCCCTGAAAAGAGACCATGTAGACTTTTCTGGCTTAGCTTGAATCCAGGATTGGCCAAAAAAACAGGAAACACACAAAACCAAAATTTTACTAGATTCAAGATTACCTAAGAGAAAACCATTTGCATTCACTTTCTCAATGAGGCTCTGGGAGATGGCAAGACTTGTGGAGGTATCAAACCAAGAAAGGCACAGGACCATTAGAATTTAGCACCATTTTATACACCCTCTAGATATATAAACCTGATAGATTATAGAGGAAACCTTAGAGATTTTTACCAAGTATTTTGGAGTTCCTGAGAGAGTTCTAGCATATCTGAGTTAGAACCAGATCTGAAGAGGACTCGGGGTGGAAGTAGGGTGATACTACTGATCTATAGTAGATCAGTGACCAAAGAAGTGAATGCCAGTTTGAGTAGCTGGTGATCAGAGTTTCATTGCTCTTCCCATCTCCTAGGTACAAAACAAACCCTTTTCCTTTCAACCTAGATGCAACTGTAAGAAATGCATGGGATTTCCAGACCTGAGTAAGTGATTGTGATCGGAATTGGCAAGTTTTATGCTTCTACTACCCAGCTGAATGTGCATTTTGAAAATTTAAATGTTAAATTTCCATTTCCCGTGTTCATGAGTTTGTGAATTAAATGTCAAAATCATTCTCGTTGCTAAGAAAAAGTCATTTGAAACTTGGCATCAGAACTTTCTGCTAAAGATGACTGAGTCCATGAGATTACCTTTCTACTCTCATAAATGGAAAAATAAATATACGCACTGTGGGTTTGGAGAGTCTGAACATACAGTGTTCACACTCACCTGATTGCCATAGTTCCTTCCTGTTATGGACTTCAGAGTTTATTGAATTGATCAGAGTGATAAGCTACCCCATGCATGAATCACTGCCTGTTGCTGAGGAAGCACATTGGAGAGCCACTCAACTCAGCATAAGGATTTAGGGGAGGTGACGTCTAGGAACATCATCTAACCTAGAAAATGAAGTATATGGTTAAGAATGAGATGATGTCTCTGGTAGAGGTCATGGATTATTCAAAAACCTGGGAGGTAGGAGGGTAAGAATGTGTAATTCAGTCTGTCTGCAGATTAGATGTCAAGGAACTGGGAGATAGTCCAGGGATAATGATAGAAAAACAAAAATAATAAACTCCCTGTATTTCATTCTAAGGAGATTGGCTTTATATTAAGGGCAATGGGGAGTCATTTAAGTGTCTGAAGCAGGGAAATGTCTCAGGCTACACTATGGATAGTAGTTGAGAGGGTTGGCGCCCCAGAGGAAAGGAGACCACTTGCTGATGCAGGAATCTTGGAGAGATATGCCGGGAGCTTGGGTTAGGAAATTCACAAGAGGAATGAAGAGAAGTTGACAAATTTAAAAGATACATAGAGCCCTTATTACAACTGATCTCAGTGAAATTAACAACCAAGATCTCCTCTGCATTATTTCTTTGTCCTTCCGTTCTCTTCTTCAAGCTGTGCTTATAGCTTTACTCTCTCCATGGAGCTCTTTGCAATTGGTATCCACAACCTATTTCTAGTACATTTGACAACCTGTGAGGCCAGAGATAAGATAATATAGTAGCAGAAGGTCTTCTTGGTTCACAAACTAGAGGTCCCATAGATTCCTATCTTTAAATTCAGATCGTCTAATTCAAATACTGACTTTTTTTTTTCAAGATTGAGAGACAGAGAGCGCACATTAGCAATATATTCTAGATTTGTTCTAGATTATATGTATTACAGTGTGTCCTGCAACCTATGTACCGTCATAAATTTTCCTGGAAACAGATAGCACTTAAAATTCATATTCGGAAATGTGCTGAGTGCAACTTACTCATTCTATCTTGGTGTCTGGAACAGAGAGAAGAGAAACTTGATAGGAATGAGTTTATTGGGATGGAAAGAAGTTTTTGAACAGAAGTAGAAAATTCAACCTCTGGTCAAATATTTAAAAAACTGTAATTTCCACTTGGAAAATGCGTAGCGCATCCCTAATTTTACACAATAAATCCAGAGAAGTAAAAATTTTCCATGTCACATGGTTTGGATATAAATGAAAGTATAAGGGTGATTGTCTCCCTTTTTAGTGGGTAGGAAGTGTGTTAAGGGAATAGCGTGTGTTTATGCCTGTTTGAGGGGCATTTCATTCTAAAAATTTCAGGGAAATGACCATGCAGTGAATTATTGGGTATGTTCTGGCACTGTTTGCTCTCAGGAACTTATAACCACATCGAGTAGTGACATGTGAGTCATCCTACAATACAGCTTAGAATCAAAAGACCTTATGCAATAGAAGCAGTGGCAGATGAGGTTGTTTCTAACTGAATAAGGGGATGAGCGGCTCCAAGTACCATGCAGGAAAGAGCTCCATCAGCGAGAACAATAAGCTTCAACCAGGATGGCTAGGAAATGGGTGAGCCATTAATTTGTATGTTGTGGTCAGCTGTGGCTAAGGTGGAAAACCCCTTTTTTGTTTGAAACTGTTGCTCAAAGTCCTTCAGAAGTGCATCACATCAGACCCCTGCCTCTGAAACTTGTGAATCTAACACAGAGCACTATAAGTGTAGAAGCTTGAAGGAACTAGTCTGAATGTATCCATCGCCAGATTTACGCTGAAATCTGCTTTGCTCTTTAGTCTCCAAAATGGTCCAATTTTCTTGCCCTCTCATGCCCCCTTCCTAAAAAGTAGAATATTAAACATATTACAATTAGTTACAGGTTTGTTTTTACCTAGTTGAGATTGTTCTATGTTGTTCTTACATGGAGAACATATGCATTTTTAAATGTTTGGAATTAGTTGGTAGCTTAGGCTTATAGGGTTGCTTTTTAAATTTTTATTTTATCATATTTTAACTTTCCTTCTCATAGCTATCATAAAACTGTTTTCAGTTTTAGGTTATAAGTTGGGTTTGTGCCACCAACCAGATTTCTTAAACGTGAGTTAAATACAAGTAGCATGTTTGTCCATATTATAACCCTTTTCAAAGTATAACTTTATGTGACTGGAAAGGTTCTCAGTGGTTGGAGTGCTTGCGTGGCAAGTGTGAGGATCTGAGTTCAATTCCCAGCACCACATATACAACCAAGTGGAGGAAAAATAACAAACAGATGAAACAAATAAAATGAACTCTCTCTCTCACTTCTCTTTCTGTTTCTTAAAAATAGCATTATGATGCTTTATTAAAATGCCTAAGTATAAACATTGGAAAAGACTAGGATGAAGAGTAAGGTTTAGAGAAACAGATACTACAATCTGATACTTCACTCACTGAATTTCAACTTCAGATGCGACTTGATGTTCCCCCTATTTTTCTGTTTGCAGGTTTAAGCAGAAATGACATATACTAACGTATTTCCTGGTAGTTGAAGTATAGGAGGAGAGAATTAATTCAAATGTGATGCACATTTATGCAAATTTATTGAATTCTAAACCTGTACTAATTCAGTTATTTTGTTTGTGATTTGTGCTTGTTTGCCCATTGTACGTTTAATATTTAACAGAGGGTATATCTGGGAATAACCATCTAGAAATGTCCCTTTCAGGCTGTGCAAATCCTTTATTATACGCTTCCTATCCAACACTACTTATCTTCACTTCTATTTTTCACAAGGCCAATATTATTTTAGTTGTGAGTAGTTACAGGAGATGCCTAAACTCGAATATTAATAGAGGCTGAAGGAAAAGATTTTACCAGGGCCTGGTAGAATTCATTTTAACCACAGATTTTCAGTGCAACTTAAAAAGCAGCAATATTCAATGTAGGAATCACAAGGTAGGCTTGGAGGAGAGAAGTCTGAATTCAGTGGATCTTTAACTATCTTTTATTCCCTGTCTTTTATGTGTTTGATTCTTCTAACCCCTACACATGAATATTTACATGTGAAAACTACTAGAAAAAATTGTATACATGCCTCCAAAAAAAAATCTTTTCCCAAATGATTACAAAATCATTTTTCCATTAACAAGAACAAAACAAACACTTGGTTTTCAGAGTTGAAGTCTTCAAAACTGTCTGTTGTGGAGTCATAAAAAAATAAAAGCTGGCTTTGGTGAGGAGAGGCAACTTACAGGGAACTCAACTAGAATAGTTCAGCCAGGGCTGAAGAACTGGTCTTGAAGAACACTTCACTGAGGGAGAAAGTATAGGAGAGAGTTCTATAAAAAGAAAGAAGAGCAAAGAGCCTTTTTGGAGCTTTCCCAAGTAAGAACCACAGCTAGTTGATGTCATCCCTCTGAAATTTCAACACCACAAAGACAAATGATTCACCATGAGATAATAATATTTTGAGAATCCATGTTTCCATATCATACCTGAAGAATTAGGCATAGGAGTCCACGGGAGAATTTCCCAGGAAAGAGGTCAAATAGAGCCCTGGGTAAAAGCTGAGATGGGGTTTAAGGAAGACCTGGTTGATTCTGCTTCTCCTCTTGCCTTGTTACCTCCCACTCCCACTCTGCAGATCTCCTGTACTCTCGGAGGCATTTCTGACCCTCAATACCATGTTGGATGCTTGGCCCAGAAGCTCCATGGCACCTGGCGCTCACATCAACTCTGTATCTTTGGCTCTGCATCTAATGTCTCCACTAGTAGGTTGTGTACTCCTTGGTGATATGGAACACTCTCCAGCAAAGACCACAGTGCCTGCCACATTAGAGATGCTTAGTAAGTGCTTGCTGGTCAAACAAAGCTTTTCAGCAAAGTGATATTGCTCAGTCTAAGCGCTGGCACACAGACTTGTTATCACATGCCAACTCCGATTGCCAATGGTTTCCTAAAGGACTGGATGGAGGATTTGGAAGGTGCAAATGAACTCAGAGGTCTGCAGCACCTGCATAAATAGTGATATCTGATTGTTTTTCCCTCTGGTCTAAAATCTGTCTAATTTTTTTTGAAAAAGAAAAAAAAAAAACAAAAGAAAACCACAAACAGAATGATATCTTAAAGAAATGCTAGGCTTGTGTTGGTTATTGTTTACACAGAATATAAAGTCCATATTGGAAGTGACATTCAAAAGCTTAAAAAAGACAAAACTGCAAACAAAAAAACAAATAAAATTAAATTCAAACAATTTTGAGGGGAAATTTCACTTTGCCCAATGGCGTGCGCGCGCGCACACGAGTCATGCACCAAAACTACCCGCAATATTGAAAAATAAAGAGAAAACCATAGGCCCAACATATACAGAGTTGAGGGCTGCAGTTTTGATGGGTTTAACAGAAAAAACAAGTTAGAAAAAATACAACTGAAAGAGCATGACCTGGCACTGGCTCAGGTCATCTTCGACCCCTGATAGAAACCCAAGCAGCTGACTTCTGAGCTGGCCAGAGTCCTGTCTGTCATCCCGCCACATTCTTGACCTTGGGCTCTTCGTTTTTAAGACTATATTAAGACTTCATATCTAAGTGGATAGCCTAACAGCATAGTAGGAAAGACACAATGTCCAATACTCCCTGACAATGCAGGCCGGGAGGTAGGAAGTGCCTCAGAGCTGAGCAAGTAGGCTTTCTGTGCACCTGGCTTGCTTCAGAATGACACATTTGACAAGCAGATCAGGAGATGATGGCATTTCACGTTAATGTGGTCATATATGGCAGAAACAATTATATGTTCACAAAATTCCATTTCATTTTCACCCTAAACAAAGAGCTAGACTGCTTTTTTTTAGCCTCCTACAATTAGGTGTGGCTTACGATTACATTGCAGTAGAGGGAAAGTAGGAAAAAGGATGTAAGCCACCGGGCTTAACCATAAAACCTTCCACACTAGCTGCTGCCTTTCCTCGGTTCCCTGGTCTTTTGGCCAAATGCAGAAGACCTAAAGAAGGCTTCCACGACCTTTGCTGAATTCTTTATTGGGTATAAGAATTAACGAAGGAGATAGAAGAACCACTAGATAGGTGGAAAGAGTCAAGTCCTTAACAGACTGAAGTAAAGATAATTTTGCAGAACTTTATTGGACTATGATAGAAAGGAGCAATATATCTTTACTGTGTTAAGTCAGTGAGATTGGGGGATTCATTCCAGCAACTGGCCTACTCTACAGCAGATAATCTATGTCAGATATTAGACATTACAGAGGTGTTCAGGATCTCCTCATGGCACCTGTACATTGAAAAGTGTGAAAACCCAGTGGTCAATTTCAACTTTCTGTATCACCCAAGGCTTTGTGGTTTACAGGAACAACCAGTTTAGAATTTCTTAAGATGTTGTGGCTCAGAAAAATTAGGAAGGAATTGGTTAAATGATTCTACAGCATGTGAGATAGGTCAGAGTCAGTACTATTTATCTATTAAACTGGAGGCTAAAAAAGAGATTGAAATAAAATGGAATACACTTTAGTGAATTGCATAATTAATGAAGATCCTCAGAAAAGATAACTAAGACGATCCCAAAATACGATAGCATGATTAATACCCTCATTGTTCACACTAAATATTAGAAGGGTTAATGAAAAGTACCTTGTCATTCCAGAGGATATAGATTAACAGGTTCTATCATCCACTTCTAATTCTAACTTAAGTCATTTGTGAAACCTTCAGGGCAACTAATCGCTTATTTTCAAGAGTTTCAATTCTTACAAGATCAGAACTGTTAATCTTCTCCACCCTCCAAATAATCTGCCTTAATCTACTGCCTGATCCTGTGTAACTCACTGTAAACTATAAAGCTCTAGAGTTTATGTCTGTATTTGCCCTTAGGTTGAATATCTATGTGGTGCATAATATTCTTTCTCCACATGAACTGTTTTGGATGGTTAATGATAAAACGAATCTATTTTCTTTAGAAATTTACTTGAAAATAATCAGACCCGGAAGCAGTAGAACAATCCAAGTTGTTTGAGATATGCTTATTTTCTACTCATGGTATGTAGGGAAGTTGACCAGTTATCCAAATTAAGGCATTTTTATCATGTAATTAATTCCAAAAAATTAATTTAACTATGAATAATTGCTCTTCTAATGTGAGTTAAGAAAGAATAAACATGGCATTTATCTCGACATGGAGCTTCACTCTATACAAAGCCACCTGTCTGGTTGATTCTCCTGCAACATTTCTTTCAAAGTACTTTAAACACTTATGATGTAATTTACCTCTTGAATGCTACTAATGGAGAGTACCACTCCACTTAGCTTTATTTTTTTATAGTGGTTTTCAAATGGTTTCATTTTTTCCCAAGCAAGTCTTTAAAAGGCAAGGATTTTGTGAATTCTCCATATTTATCACAATTCTTAGCAATTAAAAAGTTATAAATAATTGATCAAAACATCCAGTATCATGCCTAGTTTAGGTCTCACACAAAAGATATCCACAAATGGGGATTTGGGGATATCTAACTGTGACTTCCAGTTTTCTATGTAATTTTTATTCCCAAGGAGGCAGCATGGCTTAAAGGTTACGGTTTGAGCCCAAGTGGGTATACATATCAGCCCCACCATTTCCTAGAAGTGGAACCTTCTGTACCTTAATTCCTCATTTTTTAAATGGGAATAATACTACTACCTACCTATACTCAATCTGATGTCATGCATATTATTTAAATTAATACATATAAAGAATTTAGAAATGTGTCCAGCATATAACATACATGTGACAGGAAGAATAAAGCCCCTATGCCTCACTAAACACATCCCTGTCCTGATCCCTGGAATGTTCTACTTGACATGGCAAAGGGGTTTTCACGTGTGATTAAGTTGAACATCTTCAGATGGAGGAGAATAACCTGGACATAGGTCCAATGTATCACAAACATTTTTATATGGAAAAGAGGGATGCAGGAGACTGAGAAACAGAGGTGAGCAGGGAAGCTGAGGTTGCAGCCAGGCAGGCCCATGGCAAGTGACAGAGATGGCATCTAGAAGTTGGAAAAGTCCAGGAGACACATTTTCCTTCAATGTCTACAGGAAGAATACACTTCTTTTCACACCTTGAGTTTAGCCCAGTGAGTCCCACCATGGTCTTCTGTAAGATGCATTTGTGTTGTTTTAAGCCCCTGAATTTGTGGTGAG
This sequence comes from Aplodontia rufa, assembly GCA_004027875.1. Lineage (NCBI taxonomy): Eukaryota > Metazoa > Chordata > Mammalia > Rodentia > Aplodontiidae > Aplodontia > Aplodontia rufa. Next base: position 15,860 of record PVKS010025189.1, read on the forward strand.
CTTTCATAGGAACAAGAAGAATCTAACAGAGCATTCAATAAATGTTCCTATTATTACTATTCACAACCACAGAAGGAGGTCTATCTGAGTAAGACGAGTATACATTACTAAGACTGAGCAGATTCTAATCCATACAACATCAACTACATTTTACTCTGAATGCTGCAACTTCATACCCAAAAAAAAAGATGACAAGAATTTTAATAAATAATCCAGTTTCCCTACTTGGTTTTTTTTTTTAAAGGAGAGAGAAAGAAAGAATCAATTTTTATTTAGTTTTTCATGTGGCTTTTGTTACTCCAATACTTCATTGAGCATATGGTGCTGATGCTGGGGTTCAAATTAGTGTCCTTGTGCATCCCAGGCAAATGCTGTAACTGCTAAGCCACTGCTGAAGCCCTCCCTACTTGGATTTTGAAAAAAATAAACGAAGTAAGTAAAGTTCTATCAGTTCCTACTTTTAAGCAGAGAATGGCCATTAGTGAGCCTGTGGTTATGCTGTTGGAATATTTTTTTTCTCTTTTGCTAAGAACCTTCTTGTTCCCACGAGAACCCAGAGGTACCCAAGTCACATGGTGTTCTTCCTGTAATATTTTGTCCTGTACAAACAATAGGATGCCAATTATCCAGCCTTAACATGATAATAAGAAACTAAGACAATTTCATTTTTGCTGAGCTGGTTATATGAAATTAAAAGTTTGGAAGGAGCCACAGGCTTAAAACTTGTTCACTGTATGTCTCTTTGAGGAGGGTTCATTTCCGCACCATCCAAGGCGCACAAGAAAGTGGCCTTTTCTGTTTAAAAGGCAATCCTGCTTCAGAACATTGTTTTCCTTTCACCCCCTACTTCCCTGTACCCATATTAATCATTGTTTTTACACAGACCAGAACTGGGGCACATGATTCAGACTTAAATGTTGCTGTTTCACCACATGTTAAGACAGTTTCCTCTTTTACAATTCTCTAGGAAGAAATAACATTGGCACATTTCCTCCTTGTTCTACTGCAGATATGTGCACTGTTTGCAAAAAATAAAAATAAAGAAAAATTAAGGAAGAAGAAAAAGAAAACAGGTCTGGCTATAAGTAGAAATGTCAGCTAGTTGGAGGATGCTTTGCCCTCATTCCTGCTGTAGAAGTAGATGGATTTAATCTATCCTTTGATTTTCCTCCATTTGTTTTCATTTGATATCTCTGACCAACCTGAATGATGTTTCCATTAGGTATACACACACACACACACACGTATACACACATACACACATATACATTTATATGTGCACACAACTTCTAATCATACTTCTTTTTCCTTGAGGCTAAAATCCTGTGGCTGAGGAAATTATAGAACACAACTAAATTTCTCTATAAAGGGCTCAGGGTACAACTTAAATAGGCTTCCATTAATTGGAGTATCAAAATGGATTATAAATAAATGGGGTAGACAACAAATGCTCTAAATCCATTAATTCATAATGAGACTTAAAAATATAAATGGTCATTGTGGAAATGGTCATTGTGTAAAAAAAAAAGGGGGGGGAATCACTCTTTTATCCTGACTTACTACCTGAACTGTACCTCAGGGTAGCCAGATTGTGAAATCCTGTCTTTCTGTCAGTATTCCAGTTGATAAATGATGAAAAAAAAACGATCCAGTGAGATTATCACCGCTTCGTGACTCCTAAGGGAAGAATGTATCTAGGCATTAGTCACTGATGGCGACTGGCATCATGAAGAAGGTAATTCATCGTTATATTACTCTTAATAGGAATGCTCATTAGCGCCTGTCACACAGCCTTGAAGAAACTTGAAGCCTCAAAGAAACTGATCACGGATCTCATCACACAGCCAGATCCAACCACCAATACAAAGGCAGAACAGAGGCAGAGCAGCACGCCCAGCACATCAAGGGGATGCCCGTGGCCAAGTCTAAACCCGAACTCACAGGTCCAGTAGCTCTGGTTTACAAAGAAACCAAGTGAGAGAGGGAGAAGGAGGGGGAGGGGAAACTTACAGGTTACAACTTATAGCTTTTTTTTTCTTTTTCTTTTTTTTTTAAAAAAAGAGAGGGAAAGAAAAAGAGAGAGAGAAGAGAGAGAGAGGGAGAGAGGAAATCATTTTTACTTAGTTTTTCAGTTTTTCGTCTGCTTTCCATTGCGCTGACATTTAGTTGTGTACATGGTGCTGGGGTTTGAGCCCAGGTCCTTACACATGCCAGGCAAGCACCATAACTGCTGGGCCACCTCTCCAGCTCCTTATAGTTTCTTTTTAATCTTTTAAGATTATTATTTTTATTATTTTTTATTTTATTGGTTGAGCATCCACTTACATAACGGAAGGATTTGTTGGTTCACATTCATACATGCATACATATTGAAAAAGTTGCTTAAACTTGATCCTTGTCCAGGATCTCCCCTCCTAAATTATTATTTTAATTGGAAAAACTATAATTAGGGAATGCATTATGATGTTTTAAAATATGTATGCATTGTGAAATGGGTAAATCAAGCTAAATTAAAATGTTCATTACCACATATACTTATTTTTTATGGTGATGTGGTTTGTTTTTTTTTTTTTTTGTAAAAGAGAGAGAGAGAGGGGCAGTGAGAGAGTGAAAGAAAGAATCAATTTTATTTAGTTTTTCATGTGGCTTTTGTTGCTCCGAGACACTTGTGTATGTGGTACAGTCCTCGTTCATGCCAGGCAAGTACCGTATCACTGAGCTACTGCTCCAGCCCCTGTTTAATTTAGCCCCAGTTTTAATTCTACAGTTTTAAAAGACCCTTGAGAGATATATTAAGTAAGCAAAATATATGATTTTATTTAAATCTCATTTAAAATAAATTATTTTTCAATATAAAACAACACAAATCTGAATACAATTGAATATTAACTTTAGTTGTTACAGTTTTCAGTTACAAAATAGGCAATTATTTTTCTAAGGAAACATTTGAATTATCTGACTCAATTTACTTTTGTCTTATGTTTGGCAACATACATTAATCATAACTATTTAAAAAGACTATTTGTAGTTTATAAAATATCTGAAACACCTGATATTATTTCTCTTTTTTTTTAAATTTTGGTCATGTTTCTTGGTATGCTTGCTAATTTCTGATTCATTGCCCAACACTGTATATGAAAAATTATAGACATTCCTTCTTTAGAGAGGAGATTCCCAGTACTTTGACTGCACAGAGGCAGATCACCCCAATCCAATCAGTTTACTTCTGGATTAGGCCTTGCAGGCTTGTAACCCTCTGAGTGCTTTTATTGACAAGGCAGAATTGTAGCTTTTCTCACTGTGGTCCTATGAGCTGCCTAACTGCGCGGGCTCTTCTTCCACTTACAGGGGTCCTACTCACTTCCCAGTCTCTCACTTTTGAAGCTGTAGAACTGACAGATGCTGTAAAAGAAATAGTGATGTGAAAAATATTGGGTTTCTTTTGTTACCAGAAGCAGAAGTTTTCACAATTGGATATTTGATAGCACTAAGAATTATTCTTTTAATTCTATAATGGTATTAAGGATATGTGTGTTTTTAAAATATTCCTATCTTTTAGAGAAACAAAATTGAAATATTTGAATGTTTTACAAAGATGATTCATTTTGAAACAATAGGAGTGAGAACCAGTAGGTAGGGAACATAGTTGCAGCATTTGCCTTGAGTCTGTGATTATTGCTCTGAGTGACAGCTGTATGGGGATGAGTTTTAGTATTCTGTCCATTCTTGTATACATGTGGAATTTTTTATAATACAAAGTATAATAAAAAATTAACATGTAGCCCTTCCATTCTGGGTTTCTTTTCAACAGGTGTGATGCTATTCTTTGAGAATTACACAAAGTAAAATGACATCTGTAAAATATATAAATAAATCACATATAATAAGTAAAGAAACATGCCTTCTTAACTTAGAAGCAAAATGCTAATACACTGATTCTTTTGTTCACTAAACTGAAGAAAGATTCTTGACAAAAAAAGAATATATACGTTGAAGGCAAGAAGGGAAATGTGTACGAGGCTTTAGCAGAGAGCACCCACTGCTGAGCAGAGGAGGCAGCCTAGGTTGGCAGAAAGAGCACAGAAATGAATTTTGATCCTCAGAGGATCCTTGTAGGCAAGCTGATGAGTCAGGAGAGAGGACAGCAAGTAGTCTACTCTTGCTGCAGATTAGCTGAGCATTTAGTCAGGGTTCAAAAGTATACTTAATTTAGGAAATTACAATGAGAAAAGATACGGTATTGCTTTTGCATCTTATCAAGGCACTATTCATCACTTTTTTTTAAGGGGGGGGAGAGTGAAGAGAGAGAAAGAGAGAATCAATTGTATTTATTTCTTCATCTGACCTTTGTTTCTCCAAAAGTTAGTTGTGTATGTGGTGCTGGGGTTTGAACCTGGATCCTCATGTATACCAGGCTAGTAGTCCAACCCCTTAGCCACTGCTCCAGCCCCATTATTCAGCACTTTTATATGAGATGATGTGTGCATGTATAGAAGTGTAACAATAAACCCCTTCAGTATGTAAAACTATAATGAAAAAATAAAATCTTGTTTAAAAAAACTCTAAGGGCAAATATATAACTCAGTGCAAATTATGTCAGTCTTTCCGCCCCCAAGTTTTTCTCTATCCCATGATAACCAAATAAAATGGATTAATCAAACAAGGAGCTCTTGAGGGCAGGATGAGTGGGTTGAGTTACTGCTGCTCTCACTGGCTGCTTCTGGCCCTGCTCCTTTGCTGGTCTCTGGCCAGGCCTCTACACAGGACTATGCAGTTGTTTTGGTTCACTTTTCTCTAGGGATGGATACAGCTGCTACCTTCCTCTCCATCTCAGAAACTCACGATTAGGGCAGAAATGGTTTGAGGTCTTATGGATCCTTTCTCCAGGGAGAAATGATCGAAATCTAAGAAGGTGTGTGACTACTTAGAGGTTACTGTGTTTCAGTTGCCTCTCTTTTGTTGTCATCTACTCAATTTTATGATTTCTGTATGGGAGAGAAAAAGACCTCCTCGAAGTAGGCAATAACCAGTTATTTTTGTAGTTATGGTTCAGACCAGGACTGTCGTGATTCAAAACTTAAACAAGTCAAAGTGCGTTGAGCCAGTATTTCAAGCTTCAGAATGACAAGAAGTTGCATCAGCCAATTGAAAAATATATTAGGAGTTCAAGACGTGTCTACTCCCAGAATGTAGCTACAAACAATCATTTCAGTCTTCCCATAGGTGCACATACACACATGCTCATACATATGATTATTTGAAACATTCTTTTGTATTCTGGTGAACAAGTTTATTGAGAAGAATGTGTGAAACAGGTCCACCTATTGTAAAGACAGGCATACATATATTTTTGTACTAGTAACATTCATGATTTAGTTGTTCATTTTTTATGGTGCATCTTTGGGGATAACTGAAGTAAACTCAGAAGGCAGCAATGTGCAGTAATCAAACATCAGAGACCGTGGAGACGATGGTAAACTCTGCCACTCACCTGCATTGTTACCTTGTATGTGGATGTCTTGATTGTCTTATATGCAAAATGAGGTTGTTAGATTAAATTTATTCTAAACTTTTATTTTCACTTAAAATTCTGATGTTGTAATATGATATCGATTTTTTTTTTTTTAGAAAGAGGGGACAGTGAGAGAGAGAAAGAGAGAAGCAATTTTTATTTAGTTTTTCGTGTAATTTTCATTCCTTGGACACTTCGTTGTGTATGTGGTGCTGGGGTTTGAACTCGCATACTCGTGATTGCCAGGCAAGCGCCATAACCACCGAGACAGCGCTCCAGCCCCGACATCAATTTTTTTTGTTTTTTTTTTTTTAAGTATTAGATGAATATGGAGTTACAATTGAGGGGGAAACATTGTCAAACAATCAAGAATAAATGTATATATACTTAGTTATCCAAGGCTAATGCTATGTCATGTTTTAATAGAATAACTGTAACTTTTCCTATAAACATCAAATAGCCCTACAGAATATTGTAGATTTGAATGGAAGAATTAAGGTAAATTGAACTCTACTTCTAATTATGGTTAGTGGTCAGCAATAATAATGGGAAATATTATCTTTATTGTGTCATTGCCATATGCTAAGCATTGGGCTATGTGCTTTACATACTTGGTGCTTTACATCTGTATGGAAAGGATAGCATTATTACTTCCAACTGACAGCCAAGGAAACCAAGCAAGACATTTTATAGACAAGAATATGCAAATTATTTATGAACACTCAGCAAGAATGTGGGAGAGCTGGGACTGAACCAAGGAAGACCTTCTCTGTGTACCTGACTCTTTAACCATGACACTTCACTGTCACTCAATAGTATTTCATTGTCTATAGACTTTAATTATTTTCTCATGTCTGTTGTGAGCATTTATCTCAAGGTTCTATCTAAAATGTTTAATGAAAGGGTATCAACTTCAATATGCCTTAAGATTTTAAAATGGCTATCATATTCTGTGTCTTTTCATAAGGTCAAAGAAATCTTGAAAGTTAGAGTGAGTACATTTTTAATTTTTTCATATGTGAAGACAGGGACTTGGAGAAATTAGTCATTTGCTAGATTTCATGGGTAAGTCATAGGGCTGCATCTCCATCCTTTAGATTTTATCTATTCATTGCCTTTTCCATGTGCTACTTATCATATAAATACAATTATTTTCCTCAGTAATGGTGGAAATCATAAACAAAATCCATAAAAGAATCATAGAATTGCATTTATCACATTAGAGTTGTAATGTGGTTTCCAAATGTGTTGAAAGAAATAAGATTCTCTCTCTTAGTTTTGGGGAATCAATCATATCTGTATTGATTACCTTTGGGGATGCTGAAATGTGCTTTCAAAACCATCACATTGCAATGTTGCTTATGCATTTTGCTTTTCCATTAACTATTTATGTAAAATGGAAGACTCATAGAATGAGAAAGATACTGAATAACCTCAAGTTTTCAGTTTAAGCTAGTAGGTCATGAGCAGGTGCTACATGATATACGAATGACAGGTCAATCAAAGGGATGGAATTGTCAGTTGTACTAAACTGATTGACAAGGCAAGTCACAGATTTGGGAAACCACCCTATCGAAGCAGCCTTATCAATACAGACTGGGGATACTAAAAGCTTTCTGCGGTCAGTTGACTGGAATATTCCGGAGTAAGAAGTTCAATCCCACAATCTCTTTCTCATTTGCTTTCTGCTTGCAGTAGAATCATCATTTATTGAGTAATTTACTGAAAGCTGACAATATGCAAGTCACTATCCTGGCCATCAGGGCTAGAAGAATATAAAAGTACAATTAATGGCCTGGAAGATTACTTAGTTATGAAAAAATGCAATCAGATAATATAGAAGAACTCCAGAGAGACTTCTTCAAAATAAAATTGATAGAATAATTAATTAAATGTATTGACACACTGGTATTTGCACACTTTGGGGAGAACTTGACTCTATATAAAAAAGGTATAAAGCAATTTCAACAAGTAAAACAATTAAGATAACTATAATCTTTAGAGAAAATGAAAATATTCAGGAAAAGAAAGGTCATCACTCTATGCTACAGATAGATATGAATAGCACTTAATATGCCTGATGATATAGAAATGCAATACTTATCTAATATACTGCAAATAAATACACTGGGAAGATGCAGCTACAGGAAGCATGCATCTATAAATCAAATCACATTTGCATCAAAAATGACAACCCTGTTAAATACATGTTGAGTTTTACGCAATGAAATTTTTTATGTTAAACAATGTGTTTATTTCTGTGGAGATTTGAGATTTATATGGATGATAGATAGTTCAGATATATATTAAGCCTTTGAGGAAATCAGAGTTAAGAAAATAGCACGGTAACTAATTACAGAATCACAGAATGAGCATTTAGAACATGGGTATCGTATGAGTCTAAAATATATCAGAAATTAAAAAATACTAAATAATGTTGAAAAAAATTATGCTTATTGAAAAAGTGAAATATTTATATATGTCTAAGTGTATATTTGAAATGGAAAATATATCTAATACTATGGTTCATTTTTTAAATTTTATTCATTAAACATGGTCTTACAATTAGGAGGGATTCATCATCAAACAATCAAGAACAAAAGTATAATGATAAAACAAGCCAGAGCTGGTGCCATTCCATGGTTTCCCCCCTTGGATTCCCCATGGTTCCATGTTTCCTCTTACTTAAACCCCAAGTTAACTGGACTTCTTATAGAAGTCGGAGGTTCCCCTCTGATTAGATTCCCCATACTACCTCTCTCTGGTCTTCTTGATATGCTTCTTATTCTCTTCCCTCCTTCCTTCCCCCTTTCCTATGTCCCCCAGCATCCTAGGCAAGGTTCCCACAATCGTGTAAAAATTCATACATCTTGAGGAAATTGTTAGCTTAGCCATCTATCATACCACTTCTGCTTGTAGTCTAGCTTCCACAAATGAGAGAAAATATTTGGCCCTTGAGTCTCTGAGTTTGGGATACTTCACTTAGCATAATTTTTTCCATCTCCATCCATTTGGCTGCAAATGCCATAATATAATTTTCTCTAATAGCTGAGTAGTATTCTATGGAAAATACGTACCAAATTTTGAATCCACTCATCGAGTGAGGGGAATCTGGGTTGGTTCCATAATTTAGCTATAGTAAATTGAGCTGCTATAAACATTGAAGAAGCTGTATCTCGGTAATATACCCAATGAAATTTTAAAAAGCATCTTTAGCAAGCATGGTTCTTCTAGATGTGCTGCAGTGCTTACTGTATTTATAATCTACATTGATGTACTGCTTTTAACTAGAATGTAATATGTTTTAATGTGGACTTATATTAGGAGTGCTAGTAAAACAGTAAGCAGGTCACATATCTTAAGAGCTGAGCAGGTCAATAATAGTGTGGAAAAACATGAAAAAAACTCCAATATTTTGATAAGGCTATCTAAAAGCAAATAACAAAGTACAAAATTAGAGCTATTTTTTCAAGATGCCTTTGCACTAAAAGAGGTAGCATTTTTTATTTTTTGAAGTTTTTAAAAATTTTTCATTGAGGGGCTGGAGCAGTGGCTCAGTGATTATATCTCTTGCCCAGCAAGCCCCGGGTTCAAATCCCAGCACCACATACACAACTAAGTTAAACCAACGAAAGTCATGTGAAAAACTCAATAAAAAAATCGATTCTCTCTGTCTCTCACTGTCCTTCTCTCTTTAAAAGTTTTTTTCATTGATAAATAACCGCATATATTTATGGGGTATGACGTGATGTTTCAACATATGTAATGAAGGATGATTGAGTCCGGCTAATTACTGTGTCCATCACCTTATATACTTTGCTTTAAGTGAGAAGACTTAAAATCTACACTTTGAGAAATTTTAAAACATACTACATATTATTATTAATGATAGTCACCTTGCTTTGCAATAGGTCATCAAGATTTACTCCTCCTGTGAAACAGAAACTTCGTGTGCTATGACCAGCATTTTCCTCTTCCCACCTCTATTCCCTGCTCCTTAGCCTTTGATAAGCCCCATTTTACTTCCTACTTCCGTGGGTTCAACTTTTTAGATTCTGAATGTAAGTAGATCATCACACAACTCTGTACTGTTTTCTAAAACGGCTATACTAATTTACATTCTCACCAGTGGTGTACAAAGTTTCCTTTTTCTCCACATTCTCACCAATACTTGTTATCTCTGGTTTTTTGCTGATGGTTCTTCTAACACAGGTGAGATGATATATCATTGCTGTTTAGTTTGCATTTCTCTGATGATTGGTGGTGTAGAGCATTTTTATAAGTCTGTTAAAAATATTTGGACCTGTGCATAAATAATGATCTAAGAATTTGGGGATGCCTACTATGTTAGAGGTTCCTAAAGGTCCTGAAAAGTCAGAAAAGAGATACAACGTTCTCGGTTCAGATCAGAAAAGATAAATGAAGTAGGCAGAATTTCCATTGTAATTGTACCTCTAAAATGGCTTTAGAAAGCTTTACATTACATTATACCTTTGTGACATTGCCATCTTTTATTATCCTTTGTTTTCTTTACAGTTGTTTTAAATGTACTTTTAAAATAGTTTACTATTTTTTTATAATGTATTAAGATACAGGTTTCTTTTATTCTGCTCTTTTAGATTTATTGTTTTTAATAAAGCCATGCTTTTCATCCATTCCAAAAAAAAACAACTTTAGTCTTCATTACTTCAAATATAAAACATAATATCTTGATATATGCCAAGTGGAATTCCAAATAAATGTATTTCAAGCCTTTTATATTTTATTTCATTCTCTTATTTTCATTCTTTTACTTTGCCTTTCTTGGTTTTATTCTGGGAATTTTCTTTCAGTTTACTAATTGTATCAGTTTGTGAATGATGCAAAACACACTGTGCCAAATCTCCATGGCCTAAAACCAAAAGAATGTATTATTTTCCATGAACCAGGTCAGCATACTGGTCCTGCTGGTCCGGGTTTCGCTTGCTTGTGTCTTCTCTGAAGGCAGCTGAGGGTAGGGTATGTGGCTGTGCTGATTTTGGCTGGTTTCAGCCAGAATGTCTGGGGTCAGCTGGGACGTCTCAGTTTTGCTTCCAAACCTGTCCCCATAGGGTAGGTTATGCCTGTTGTGATGCCAGCAGGGTTGCGGGAGAGCAAGGCGCAGGGAAGGCCATGCCCAAAGTGGCATCCTACCACACTTCATTATTACTTTCATGAGCCTTCCAGGCCTTGTCTTCATAAACTTCACTCTATAAAAAAGTTATATTTTGGGACTCGAGCAGTGGCTCAGAGGTTGGAGTGCTTGCCTGGCATGTGCAAGGATCTGGGTTTGAACCACTGCACTGCACACAAACGTCAGAGAAACAAACAACAGATGAATAAATAAAATTGATTCTCTCTTTGCCTCTATTGTAAAAAAAAAAAAAGGTATATTTTACAAAGGTGTTGGTATAAAGATGAATATGATCCAGGCTGGATTCACTACTGTATATTCATCTTTCTTTTGTTCTTTCAAAAGAAATTAAAATTAGGACATTGTTGCAGCCCTAAAGTTACCACAAGCCATATGCATTTTGGCTATTGTGACCATCGTGCCTGGTGGATGTTGCCCTGGCACTCTGTCCCTTCTGCCACTTTGCTTGGCCAAAGCCAATTAAAAGGCACACCTAGACTACAAGAGCGGGAAACTGACTTCCCACTTAATGAGAAGGTCCACAATCCGCTGCAAAGGGAATATTCACATGCGGGGGAGGGATGAAGAACTGAATTCATCTTGTAATCAGTCTGCCGCATCACTTTTCTCTTCCTGTCCTTTTATCTATTTAGTTCATCTGCTATTTTGTTTCCTGGTTATTTTCTTTCTCTTTTTTGCTCAAGTTGCTGTTTGCTTCATGTCTGAAAGCATTTAAAACACTCATTTTGTATTTTGATTATAATAATTAAAATACCTAACAAGCTTTCGGATCTAATGATGCTGTTTTTGTTTTTCCTCGCTCTTGTGGGCTCAATTTTTTTATGGTTTTGTAACCTTGGTTTGATGGTATGTTCATTTGCTATTGTTTTTGCCAGATGCCCAGGATATTAAACAGAGAACCACATGACCTTTATTTCTTGGTTTGCTGTTTCTTGGTCATACATCAACCACATAGGTAATGTGAATTCAACCGCCAGTCCACAGGGACCAGCTTGTTCTCCAGGGAGCTACTTCCCCCTCCTTTGGAGCTGAGGCTGAGATAATTGAACTCTCCTTACCCTCGATTTTTTTGGGGGGGATTAGAGATCATTTTATGTTCCTCTCCAAATTAGTCTCTGCTTTAAAATCATCCTGGCAATGAACATTATTCAACAATCCATGAAAAAATGTTTAATGAAAAAGAAAGGTTATCTCCACACACATACTTATACATACACTGAGGGGGAGAATTTCCCATCTTCTATTTAACTTCTTTGAACTCCACTCTTTAAGAAGCAGGTTTTTTTCTTTTGGTTTACCTACAGGACCTCAAACCTTATTTTCATTTCTGTAAATGGTTTTAAAAAAACAAAGCCCTGAAATATTTTGATTGACAAAATGCCTCTGGGGAAACCATCCCGGAAGGGCTTGCCTGCCACTCTGGCTTCAGTGATTTTTCTGCCGTGCATTGGGAGCCTTTCAGTTTCCTGAGGTTGTCTTGATGTTATTTTTTTAAAGGTTGTTGGAGCTATCATTTTTAAGTATTCTAACATTGAAGAGCCTTGAAATACGTAGTCTACCAAAATGCTGAAAATACAGGTCAGCTTTGCCTGATTTAAAACAAACAAATAGAAAACCAGTAAGTTCTAAAGCTGCAAGATGGACTTCAAGAAAAACAGGTATACTAAAATCTAAGTAAGCTGTTGTTAGAAACCCAGGAGAGATTCAGCTTCCTGCAGATCTCGATGGCTCTCCTTTACTACTCTGTTTTAGTCTTTCCATACCCAGTAGGATACTCAGTGCGCCCCCCCCTCATATTTCTCCTACCTGCCCATATCTTCTGTATTCCTGTCTCTCTTCTTGATGAACCTGCTTCCTCATTGCATGAGTTTTTTTTTAAACATCATATTCCATCGTATCTTATTTGACCTTCATCTTATTCTCCAAAGAATTGAATTTACCTATTTTTATAAGAAATTAAAATTGGTAAGAAAGTCTCTGTTCGGTGGCTTGCATTTGAATATGAATTAATGTATATCTAGAGAAAATATGTGGGTTTAAGTACTTTTATGATACTTAATTTTATATGACTCCAAAGCTATTATTTATTTAGCTATTTTTAGAAAGAGAGGGACAATGTGAGAGAGAGAGAGAGAGGGAGAGAGATTCATTTTTATTCAATTTTCCGTGTGGCTTTCATTGCTCTGACACTTCATTGTGTACATGGTTCTGGGGTTCAAATCCAGGTCCTCATACTTGCTAGGCAAGTGCCATAACTACTTCAGATACAAAGGTATCGTTTATATTCTTGAAGTCTTAGCTTTATTATTTACACTAAAAAAACTTTCCAGGGTTTTACAGAGGTTGCACAGGTCGTATTGCATCATATATAAAATTAATTTGTGAACTGTGATGTGCCAAGTGGAGGGAAGCTTTCATATTTATCATATGCCATTTCAAATCAACAAAGAGATACACATATAAAAACAATGACCAAAAACAAAATGGAACATGGCTCCTACTTTCAAGCTGTTCTCTTTGAAAGGCAGAGGACAAGATGCAAACTTGCAAATGGTTAGTCCTGGTAGGTATGTACTAGAGGTAGAGGCATCGGCACAAGTAGAAAACAGTCACATTTTCCTGGTTGGAGGGTGATGGGAGCTCTTCCCGAGAGGCAATGAAGGGGCAGAGTCCCTCTGGAAAAGGAAGTGTCCTTAAGCTGATATGATTGAGAAAAACATAATTGATAAACAGGAATTTTCAGAAATAACAATATTTTAAACCTGGTGTCAAAGAAAAGAACTAAGGCCTTCAAAATCAAACAGCAACAGCGACAGCAATAACTCAGGTCTAAACCATGAAACCGGAAGCAAAGAATCATAGGCCAATGAGGAAATTCACTCACAGAGTCATCTGCCAAAGGAGGGAAGTCTAGAGAAGGGGAGTTCATAATTATACTAAGCATGGAAAACTAGCTCTGTGGAGAGGACAGAATGAGTCCACAGGTCTGTATACACTTGGCTAAAATAGTCTCTTTTTCCAATTTTCAGGAAACTGTCTTCATTTAGGTCCAGCGAAGATCTGGCATCCAGGTCACTCAAAGTTCAGGGAAACTTCAGCTGTTTATAGCCAGCTGTGATGAAATACAACAGTCACTTTAATAACTCCTAGGCAAATGCTGCTGGAAGTGGAAAATTTTTATTCACATTGGCTTGGGGAAAACGTTGTATTTAGAGTGACTTAAATGATTCCTGAGGCTAATCAAAACTGTGGTCTGCACAGTAGAGCCCAGCCTTACCTGGGTACTTGGCTGAAAGTATGGATTCTTAGATTCCCATCTCAGTGCTGCAGAATCAGAATCTGATTTTTAATGGCATACTTGGCTCTTCTCATACATATATTAAAGAAATTTAAAGCAGAGTTTTAGAACAGTGGTTCCTCAACTTGGGCATGTAAGAGAATGTACTGGGAGTTAGAGTCACAAACTCATGGGACCCCTAAGAGCCTGGATGACAACTTCTTCTTCTTCTTCTTCTTCTTCTTCTTCTTCTTCTTCTTCTTCTTCTTCTTCTTCTTCTTCTTCTTCTTCTTCTCCTTCTCCTTC
>PVKS010025190.1:0-30197 GCA_004027875.1 Aplodontia rufa
AAAACTTAATACTGTGCAGGGCAGCGGATGTAGTTCAGTGGTAGAGCACTTGCTCACGCGCATGAGGCCCAGGATCAATCCCCAGGACCATACACATACACGTGTACACACACTTTCTCTAACATCATACATGCTATGCCAATTTTTTTTTTTTTAGAGAGGGACAGTGAGAGAGACAGAGAAAGAGAGAAACAACTTTATTGAGTTTTTCACAAGGCCTTCGTTGCTCCAACACTTAGTTGTGTACGTGGTGCTGGGGTTTGAACCCGGGTCCTCGTGCTTGCCAGGTAAGCGCCGAAACCGCTGAGCCACCGCTCCAGCCCCATGCTATGCCAATTTTAAAGCTACAAACTGCACTTACTGGTCACTCTACCTATTATAACGGTATACATTTTAACTGAAAGATCACTATACAACTTTCTGTAAGTTAATTTTTAACATATTTATTGATCTGAATGAAGTATAGCATTTATCAAAACAAACTTGTTCGATTTTTTATTCACAAAGCTGAAACAATATTTTAGGAATGGAGACAATAAAATATAGTAAATACAGCTATTCACCCATGAGGTGAATTGTCAAATAGTACAGCTGGGTAAATGAGACCAAAAAGACAGTGGAAGCTTATTAGGCCCCTTAACTCAAATGCTTGCAAGTGGTAATATGTACCACATTCTGGGTATTCTGATGAGCTATTACAATTCTGCACACTTGTTGACTCCTAGGGGAAACACTACACAGATCATGCATCAAAAACGTTTCCAATCCAAATCAGTAGTGGATGAAAAAATTCTATTTACACTTAAATCTTTTCCCTTTCATCAATTACTGGTTTCACGTTCAACAGGGGGAGAAAGGCATACATACATTGTAATGAATATATTAAAAATTCAATTCTCTACCAAAAAAAAAAAACCTCAATTCTGAGGAGAATTCACTGTGGCTCTTCTCATAAGCATCTTGTTCTTGGGCCCAATTTGTAGGTTCCACCTGAGCTGGGTATGGGGGCACACACCTGTAATCCCAGTGACTCAGGAGGCTGAAGCAGGAGTATCACAAGTTTGAGACCAATCTCAGCAATTTAGCAAGGACCTAAGCAACTTAGTGAGATCCTGTATTAAAATTTTTAAAAATGTAAAAGGGCCAAGGATGTAGCTCAGTGGCAGTGCCCCTGGGTTCACTCTCCAGTACAAAAAATACACACACACACATAAATTTTTATAAATGAAATACAGGGGAAAATAACAATTATTGTAAGAAAAGACCAGTCACCAGATGAAATGAAATTTCACAAAGGCAAAATGCCCAAAATGAGAAAGCAAACTCTGCCCATCGTTACTAGAAAGCATTTGTGTACCCCTTTAATTGCTGGGTTATACAGCTATTTCCATTAGTTTTTGCATCCAAGCACAGGTTAAGGCTAACACACAATCTGTCAGACCCAGTGGACTGACCAGCTCATCAGTATGTTGGACTCTGAGTTATAACAACTAGTCTATTACTGCCTTGATGCTAAGTGATGTCCGTGATCTACTATAAGCTACATCAGTATCTTGTCAGTGGTCTCATCAATTGCTGGGGGTGGGGGATAAAAAGAAAGAAAAGCTTACATCACTAAGAGTTTTAATAAGGCACCCTGAAATATTTTTAAAAGCCTCTGTTAAAACTATCATATTTCCATGTATTTTCTATTTCTCTCAGCGGTATTCACAAATAAGGGCTCATTGGATACACTTTATCTTTCATGCCATTTCTTATCATGACATTTCAGGGGGAGGGAGAAAAACCTCTTTTTTCCAGCTAAATTGCTCCATATTTTCTCTTTTCCCATAAACTTTTAGTGGGACTGTAACTAACAACAATAAAGATAATAGCAATTCTTGTTTATTGAGTGTCTTAAGAATTTTTTTTTTTTTTTGGTACTGGGATTGAACCAAGAGGAGGTTAACCACTGAGTTACATCTCTCCTCCCTTTTATTTTCTTTTAAATGAAATAGGACCTCACTAAGTTGCTGAAGCTGACTTTGAACTTGCCATCCTCCTGCCTCAGCCTCCCAGGCCTCTGGGATTACAGGTGTGCACCACCACACCTGCCTAAAGAGTTCCTTATTTTTACTTCACATGAACCCTAGAGAGTTTGGTATTAATATCCCTGTGTCATAAAGGAACTACGGTCCAAGACACCAGCACTCGAGGCTACTATACAGTTATGTCGATGATACATCTTTACTGAAGAAAGCTTAAATAGTCAGTCTAAGGTTATACATTAAACTTTCAGTAGTTGGACTGAAATTTCAATCTACGAGTCAGACCACAAAGCTGAGGCTCCTTTCCAATGTGTAACATCTGTCTTAACCCCTGAGAAGAGAAGAAAATAACGCAGAACTAAAGTCAAGTACCATTTATTTAGTACTTAAAATGTGTCCAACACTTCTACTAGTTTGTATATTGACCTGTTTACTCCTCAGAACAGTAGTACCAGAAAATAGGTACTACTATTTATTCACATTGTACAGATGAAGACACTGAGGGTCAGAGTGTGAAATCACAAAGCCACAGTCAGAGAGCTAATATGTGGCAAAGCCATGATTTGAATCCATGCAGAATGGCTCCAGCACCAATACTCAAGCACTGTATACTACCACCATGCTCAAAAGTTCCTTCATGTGAATGACACAAAAACAAAACTTTTAACCTTTCACCAAATTACTAAGTTGTACACTTGGGCTAATTATGAGAAAACTAGTAGTGCTTTTCTAAGTATGTGCACCAGACTTCTTTTCAGGCACACAGGATATGTCCCTAGAGATTAGATCATTGTGCTGCTCAGGAAGTAGCACACTGTAAATCTGGTTAAAAGCCCCCAGCCCACCTCTCTCTACACTCAGACCCACACCAACCATGCACTATAAGAAACAGGCAATTCAGAGATGTCCCAGTGCAATCTTCCATAAAACGAATGTCACTCTGGAAATATCCAACTGTGTATACTACCCTTCCATCACCCTGTCTTCTTCCCAAGCACCATAAAAAAATGCCACAAAAGGAATGAATGAGTCTAAGCTGCTTAAAAACCATAACAAATGTCCAATGATAACTACAAATTTAAATGAGAAAAAATGCTAAATTCTCAATTTTGTAACTTTTCCAAATCCTACATTTAAAAAGCCCTAGGCCTATTTGAAAGACTCAATTCCTAGATTAGCTTTTTATCATCAATGTCCCTTGAAGAGCGGGGAAATGTCCATTTTCCCCTCACTCTAAACATTGTCACATGCATATTTCAAACAAAAATCATTTCTGCTGCATTACAAGCTAATGGGCTTCTGACCCTAAAGTCTATTAGCATGACAATGTACTCAATTACACAAATAAAAATATTAAACATGGATTAGATATTTGTATATTAACATGTAAAACACACAGGAAATAAATATAAAGGACAGGACTGGACCTGGAGGTACTAAGAACTTGACACAGTGAAAACAGGAACTACTGCAGCTCCCTCCATTGACATCGTAAAGTTGCCACATTTTCTGGGCGCTCTTTGGAATTAATGTGGCATCTGTTCCAAGTACAGCATGCTAACATTTTACTAAAAGATATTTTCATTCTACATTTGTATCTGGTTTGCTTTTTATTTGAACTCCTGTTTTATTTCAGTGGTCATTATTTCTTTATATAAGGTTGTCAATTTGGCATTCCTAATCTACCTCCCCTGAGCACAAAAAGGTGGAGGAACCATCAACTTACAAACCTCCAACAGCAATAATTACAATATGCTTTGCATATAGATTAAATTAAAAAATAAGCAGCACAAAGATTTTTGCAGGCTTTTTGGTATCAAGTTCTGATAAGTTAACGGCATCTGTTCTTTTCAGAAAAGGAATTCTGTTCTGAGGTGTTGGGGGTGGGGGCAGAAATAAACAAACACTCAATAGAATAATTCAAGTTACAAAGTTTGGTCTCCATGAAGTGATTTCAATAATCTGTACATATCCAACCCTATCAAGTGATAATTGCTTTTTAAGACATCCTCAAAAAATGCTGCAGCAACAAGGCAAATACAAGCACTTGTACTTAACATGCATGCTGCATACTCCACAATGTTACGTCATATCAGGCACAGAGAAGACGCTTACCAAGCTATCCTGCGTTCTATAAACTGCCTAACAACAGAGAGGCACTGCCATCTCTATGGGAGTGGAGCTCACTGGATAGGCAGCCTTTTCCCTTTCAACTCTCAAGAAAACAAGTAAGTCTTATACATCTTTTAAGCTCACCTCTCAAGGCCTTCACTCTCAATCGTTCAGTTTTTTACAGAAATAAAAGCTGTTTCTTTAAAATTAAGAAGCTGCAAAAGATCACTGCAATTTAAAAGCCCCACACCTTTCACCAACTGTCCTCCAGCTGTCCCCATGGCTGGCTCCTCCACGGGAGGAATGGCCTATCTAGAGCACTAGTTTCCAAGGGGGTGTGTACTGCCTGAGGAAGGGAGTCACCGGACATTATCACAACATGTACTTTTAAATCTGATCCTTTTTAAAATTTCAAATCTCTTTTATATTTCATAATGTACATAAAATTCTAGTTCAGACTTTTACACATTTACTGGTGTCCATAATTTTAGAAAGATTGGAGACTACAGGTCAAGAATGATTGACACCAGCCTGGCACAGTGGCACTTGCCAATGATCCCAGCCAGCTACTCAGGAGGCTCAGACAGGAGGATCGCAAGTCCAAGGCCAACTGGGACAATTTAGCAAGACCCTGTCCCAAAAAAAAAAAAAAAAAGGTTAGGAATGTAGTTCAGTGGTAGAAGGCCCATGTGTCCAATCCCCAGTGACATTAAAAAAAAAAAGATTGAAATTAAAGTTAGTCACTTAGGGTCTGGAACAGTAGCTCAGTGGTTACAGCCACTTGCCTGGCATGAACAACAATGTGGGTTTGAACCCCAGCACCAGGTACACAACGAAGTGTCGACACAATGAAAGCCACATGAAAAACTAAATAAAATTGATTCATTTTTTCTCACCGTCCCTATCTATCTTAAAAAAAAAAAAGTCAATTAGACTCTGCCAATAATTTAACTTACTGAAATTCTTTTCTTTGCCTCAGTTTCACCATCCATGACATTAAGAAAAAAACACTCTCCAGGGTATGGTCTGAGCCACACAAAACAAAAAGCATTTATGAATGCTATAAATGAGAAATACTCTTAACTTGCCTTGTTAAAACACAGACTGTACACCTATCAGATGCAGTTCTCAGAATCCCCCCTTTCCATTCCAAACCCCTGGTACTATATTTTGAACCCAGGGCTTTGCACATGCTAAGCAAGTGCTACCACTGTACATCCCCAGTCTTTCTAGAAATTTTGTTTTAAGACAGGGTCTCACTAAGTTGCCTAGGGTGGCCTCAAATACACAGTTTACAGGTGTGCATCACCACTCCTACCCCAATTCTTTAACTATGTTCAGTCTAAAGAAGCATAAACCACTTCAAATGCAAGAACTATATTGTAGGATTAGAAAGCCTTTTAAAAAAACTACTATAATGAAAAACTTATTACCTATTTAATAAAAATTTTCAATTTAAAAATTACAAAGGTGAATTATGATTAATAACCTTAGCAACAAGTTAAAAATTATCAAAGTCAGACTCAAAACGAACAGCACTCAAATAATTTACCTTTTTTTTAAACTTCCTTAAAAATACTGGGTTATTAGAACAGCATTCGGTAGTAGCTTAGTAGAAACAGGCAATGGAGGTGAGGTCAGCCAATTCTACTCGTAAGGTCCTGAGGACTAGTGCCAATTCCTAGTTAAGGTTTCTTTATGCCAATTAAGCTGCACAGGTTTCAGCTTCTATTAATTAAAATATCAAGTATTATCTTGGTTTTAAAACTCTACTTCGGGGCTGAATCAGTGGCTAGGTGATTACTATGCTTGCCTGGCAAGCTCAAGGACATGAGTTCAAACCCCAGCACCACATACACAGTGAAGTGTAAGAGCAATGAAAGGCAAATGAAAAACTAAATAAAACTGATTCTCTCTCTCTCCCTGTCTTTCTCACTGTCCCTCTCTCTTTAAAAAATTAAATTTTTTTTTTAAAAAGGCTGGAACGGTGGCTCTGCAGTTACAGCGCTTGCTCAGCATGCGCGAGTACGAGAGTTCAAACCCCAGCACCACGTACACAGTGAAGTCTCGGAGCAATGAAAAACTAAATAAAAATTGTTTCTCTCTTTCTCTCTCTCTCTTTCTCACTATCCCCTCTCTCTTTAAAAAAATAAAACTCTACTTTGCAAATGATGAATGAATTCTTCTTAACAACGAAGAGACCACCAGCTTAAAAAAAAAGTCATCTGTTCAAAGTAGAATAAACTAGTAGAATTTAATTTTAAAATGATGCCTCCTAAATTACACTTGTGCCAGATGGAAAACAATGTTGTTACTTTAAACTAACAATTTTTAAAGTTTTTATAATAACAATGACCACTTCTAAGGAATGATACAAAAAGAACTTAAAATGCTCTTTGCCCCTTAGGGCAATCACCCTAGGGCATTTGGTTTATGACCTTAAGGTATAAATCTTACCTACTTCTCTTCTGTCACCCCCACCACCACTTCCCAGAGGAGCCTTATTCTCAAAAACAAGCAAGTGTTTTAAACAGTCACTTGGAGAAAAAGTAAACTTCAAGACAGTATTATGATATAATTCCATTTACTTTTAAAATGTGTGCACAGGAAAAGCTTAAGAATGGGAATAGGACAACTTTAATTTTCTACTTTATACATATCTGTATTGCTAGAATGACTTTCATAACTCAGATATACTGCTATTTTGTTATTGCTGTTGTTGTTTTCTTAGAGAAGGAAAGTGTGTGAGAGAGAGAGAATCAATTTTATTTCGTTTTTCATCTGGATCTCAACACTTGTTGCGTATGTGGTGCTGGGGTTTGAACTCAGGTCCTCACCCATGCCAGGCAAGTGCAATACCACTGAGCCACCAACCACTCCAGCCCCAGATATACTGCTTTTGTAACAGTCCTTAAAAGAAAGGACCACTTACCTGACATTCTAAAATGCTGAACGTTATGTAAGGATGATTATTAGAGAGAATATAAACTAAGAAAATTTATAAAATAACCTACCATGGTAAATTGTCCAACTTCCACACTTTAACAGATAACACACCCCACTCCTTCTGAAGTAAGTTTGGCAATGGGTACACAGTGACAGAGAAAACAAATTTAACCCAAATGCCTTCGTTTTCATTCCATTCCAGTTGCTTCCTATTTCTAAAATATTCAACCTAACTCAACAAAAATCAACATCAGTCTCAAAAAGATACATCATAGCTGTAGCCATTTCAGTAAATTGAAAACTTCTTTGGTAATTCATTTTCTAGGTTTCTATGGGAATTACATAGTTTATACAGCACATGGACACTTACAAGCAAGGGCTCAAGGCTGTATCATTTGCTCTCTACGTGATCATAGGGAAAGCTCCATTTCCTCGCCTATAAAATGGAAATAGGATAATAATAACAAATACTCTGAATATTGTTGTAAGGATTAAAATTAAATGAGACCCTATGTATAGAAAGGCTTAGCACCATGTACGAATATGAAACAACAAATCCCATTGTTATATAAAACTATAGTGCAAAGAGTGTGCAGAGAAAAAAAGAAGAAAAACAACATTCACTAGAGAAAGACTTAGCACTACATACAATAATCAGTGTTAAATTAGTATTTTTAGTATTATTGACAGCAGAAAACCCTAAAGTACAAAGCTTCACAAAATGCCAAACATTTAAAATCTATGCCATTTTTCTAAAAACAAATATACATATGTATATATGATATAAGCCTGTATATAATCATAAAAATATTTTCCAACACCAAAGCCCATAATTAAAACTTTCAACACTTTAGTACATTTATAAAACCTACATTATAATATACACAAAAATGTGTCAGTATATATTGTCAAGAACAAGCTATAAATACATGTCTAAACACGTAAAGAACTTTTCTACATAATTTTTGGTTCATTTTGATTCTAACTCATATTTAAAACTTTATAATATTAATAAATATTAACATGACATAGATAGATGCTTTAAAATCCAGCCATTTATTAGTGATTAAAAATTCAATTTGGGTTGAAGATATAGCTCAGTGATAAAATGCTTACCTAGCATGCACAAAGCCCTGGGTTCCATTCCCAGGACCACACACACAAAAAAGGCAACAAACAAAAAAAAAATCAATTTACATATTCTTCTTTAGTCTATAACGTATAGTCATGAATATTATCCCATATAATCCACCTTACAGCATAGTGAAGCAAGCTCTTATTTATTTCTCACTAGGAAAACTAAACCCCAGCAAGGTTGAGTTCTCCAAGTATGCATCTAAGTGACAGGACTGTAAATAAAGGCAGATCTTCAAAGAGTCACAAAGTTTGGTTTATATAAGCCTGGGACACTCCTTAAAAAAGAGAGAGGGGCTAAGCGTGGCTAGGCAGTTATGCCGCTTGCCTGGCATACATGAGTATTCAAGTTCAAACCCCAGCACACATACACAACGAAGTGTCCAAGGAATGAAAGTCACATGAAAAACTAAATTAAAAAATTGCTTCTCTCTTTCTCTCACTGTCCCCTCTTTCTTTAAAAAAAAAAAAAGAGAGAGAGAGAGACAGAAAACTGTTCCTAACAATTTAGTATGTTAGGACACTCCATAGTGAATATTCATGACTGCTCAGTTTTATTCTATTTCCAACTTAATATTTAATTCAGGAATTAACATGAGCATATAACAAAATATACAGAATTCATCCAAACCTATTAATATCAAAAAACCTTTTTTCTCATTATATTTAGCTCTTTGTGTTTAACTTTTTGTTACTAAATTTATTTCATTTTAATATTTGGTCTTGAAAAGACATATTGATATAAAATCAATAAATTTATAATTTAAATTATGGAATAATTCCACAAATATTTGACAGTTATAATCTAACATTTAAAATACATACTTATAAATTTTAAATCACAATTATGAGGAAAAAGGTTAGTATTACTGCAGTAAATTGTTTTGTTGTATTAACAAGTTAAATACTACTATGGGCTGGGGATTTAGCTCAATGGCAGAGCGCTTGCCTATCAGGCTCACACCCTGAATTCAATCCTTAGCCCTGAAAAATAAAATGAAAAAATAAATAAATAAATACTACTAAAGACACAATTTTCTTAAATATACACAGTAGCCATCAGCAATAATATTGAAAGAACTCCACACTAAGGAAAAAGCTAGAACAGATGCTGGTCAAGCAGTAAGAAAAACAAATCCTTGATTTTGCATACATTCAAATTAAGGAATATACGCGGTAACTTATGATTACATTTTTCAGTATTTTTAGGCATCCCTTTCTCATCTCAAATAGCTAAAAGGGCCAACCATACAAATAAAAATATACTAAAAGTTCAAGAGCCTAAAAGAAGTCATATCGGAAAAAAGAAAAATAATGTAAAGACTTAAAAAAAATTTTTTTTTAACCTTACATTTTAAGTACAACCCGGAGTTGAAGGAACCTTTTTTTCTGGGGCTGCTCACTGGCATCCAACACATCCTGTAACACCATGATCTATGACAATGGATAGGTACACACTTCTAAACAACAGAATTTTCTTCCAGGTTACATAGACTGTGACACAAGAAACATTTTTATAGAATTTTACTTTCAATAATCAACTACTTTGGATATTCTACCAGTGCAAACATTATGAACAAAGAAATTTTCATTATCTTTTGAACTTTCTAAAGTCACCTGAAGACTTATGGTATAGTGGCAATGAACAGTGGACAGGCAGCACTAGCCAAATTTCTGCTACTGGTTTGTTGTCTGACTTTAGGTATTTGTCACTTAGGGAGAAACTGAGGTGCAAAGACATTTCATATACAGCAAAATATTCAAAGGATTGCCACATCATTATCAGAGCTAAAAATCTCAAGGTCTTATTAAATAAAACAGTCTGAGCTTCTGATCAAATTATAATGTAGAACTGAGAGGGTAAAAAATACGATGCTATTTTAAATAACAAAAGCAACTACTACTACTATTAATTCTAAAGATCTACTGAGTCCTTCCTGCATGCCAAGCACTGCACTAAGCACTGTCATAGACATTAACTTTAATCCCTCCAGTAGTTAACAAAGGAGAACCCTCTAAAGAAAAATTTTCTTAATTTTACAAATGAAAATGTGAATAAATTATGTTTAAAAATCTCACATTTCTACCTTTCAGACTACATCTCTGAATATTAAACGTGTACTGAAACATTTACTTTCAGGAATTTGTCATCCAGATAAAGCGTACTGATAATTCAAGATGCTGACAACTATTACAGAAGAATCACAGAACTCTGACCTTAAACACTGATATAAAAATCTTTCCATACAATTTTAACTACTGAATAACTATCCCCATTGGGAGAGGGAGGGGAGGAGAAGGATGCATGGTGCCTGACAATAAGAGACTTCTAAAGCTCACACTAGCAAACAATGATGCTATTAATCATAAAGTAACCTATTTCACCACACACAAAAAAAACTTGGGGCTGGAGCGGTGGATTGGCGGTTAGGGCACTTGGGCACTTGCCCGGCAAGCACAAGTACATAGGTTCAAACCCCAGCACCCACGTACACAACTAATTGTCAGAGCAACGAAAACCAAGTGAAAAACTCAATAAAAATTTATTCTGTCTGTCTCTCTCACTGTCCTTCTCTCTTTAAAAAAAAAAAATTACTTGCAAATGCTAAGTTTTGAAATAAATGTATATGCTATTTTACATGTAAATCTTATAGCAGCTGATAAAAAACACAATAAACTCATCAAAGATAAACTACAGCACTAAATTACTTCTGAAGACTTACTTTAGAATTTCAGTAGCATAAAAACTTTTTACTTAGCAAAAAGTTCTTGCCTTGGAAGCTGTGTATAAAATGGAGTAGACAAGAAGGGAGGGTTCCCGATGCTGCTCAAATCAACTACAGATCCCAGCATGCAATGCTCTAATCTGAAGTTAAGTAAAAAACTGCAATGCATCCTGGGACTTGTAGTAAGAACTACTCCACTCTAACACAGCAAGTTTTAAGAAAGTCTGAACTACCTAGCACAATTTGACTAAATCTTACCATCGGGGTCTAGTCAAACTTAGATCTAATTTATTCTCTTTTCTGGCAGTGTCTCTGGCACATTGGAAAAAGTATCAATTAATATTAACATTTTTACATTAGAAAAACCTTATACAGCATAAGCATTAAAATACTTAAAAAGCAAAGAGATTTACTTTTATGGAAATACAATTTTTGAAACTTTTTTTAAGTTTGGTTTTATCAGTTTCAAAACTATCCTCTCTCCCCAAAAATTTTTTACCAGGTTCTTTTAAGAGTTATTCAGGAAATTAAATAATTTTTCTTGAAGAAAATTCTCACAAGCAAACATTTCCCGCAGTGTAATTACTATCCATGAGGAAATATATTCTTATAGTAATACATTCACACACCACCACAAAAACAAAAAGTACTGAAGATCCTCTTTTGCTAAATCCTTATTCAATATTTATGCCCTCCACTCCTCAACCTTAATTCCCTACAAATATAAACACCCACATTTCTTGAAAGAACCCTTAGAATAAAATATTCCAAATATAGGCCCATTTCTCTTATTCACTGTCCTCTTCCAAAAACACAAAAGATTTTTTTAAACTATTAATAGCATGTCCAAACCCAAGCTAAGTTTGAACTGTAATTTATGTATTCAGTTCCTACATACACTCCTATTTTCTACAAGACACTAGGAGGAGGCTGGGAAGGAACTGAATGCAATCTGCATCAGGAGGCCTAACACAGGTGGTGGGTTATTTTCAGGCAACAGCACCTTCACAAACATGCTATGGAACACAGTCCAAGAAATTCCTAACAAGGAAAGATAAGCTGGCACACAGATTTAACACAATCCAGCTAAAAACCACCTGCAACACATGCTACTACATTTCACCATAAAAGTGACAGGCTACTAAAAGATCTGAGGCTTCATCAATACAACATCCTGTCCATAAGGCCAGAGATAGCAGTTGCCATGGTTACTATCACCCACTTTTATCAGGAAATTATTATCATTACCTGAAGTTTTAGGTACTTACTTAAAATTTAAAAAAAAAAAACTTAAGGTTCTGATAATTGAGTGAAAGAACCAACAACTACTGCCTGATTTGTAAGTATGCTGCTTTAGAGATGCACATGGTTAACAATACTTGGATCTGCAGCAGAAGAAAATCAATTCCTTTCTGCTGCTGCTCCTCCTCGAGTACTGACAGTTTGTATTCTCAATGCAGCCAAAACAATAAAACAAAACTCATCTTTTTGGCTTCTGTGTTTTAAGTTATATTTTTTTCCTTAGGCCCACAAACCAACTCAAAATAAAGCCCAGATCACAAACCTGTTAGGCCTCATTCCTTTCTATCTCCATGTTACTGGTTCACTTTCTTATCCACTTTATTTTTGTTTTCCTGTTGTTGTTTTGGGGTTTTGTTTGCTGTTGGTTGGTTGGGTAGGTTTTTTGGTTTTGTTTTGTTTTTGAAACAGGGTCCAACTATGATGCCCAGGCTGGACTTAAAGTCCTTGGCCCAAGTGATCCTCCTGCCTCAGCCTCCCAAGTAGCTGGGACTGTAGGTGCATCCAAACACCACACCCACATTCATGTCTGCTTTAAAAAGCAGAAAACATTTCCATAGCTGATTCCAAAATATAGAAAAAGATTTTAACTAACATTGCTCACTAATTTTTTTATTAAAAAAAAAAGTGGGGGAGGGGGCTGGAGGGATGGCTCAGAGGTTACTGCACTTGCCTGAACCTCGCAAGCATGCAGGTTCGAATCCCAGCACCAAGTACACAACCAAGTGTCAGAGCATCAAAAGCCATGTGAAAAACTAAATTAAAAAATTGA
This sequence comes from Aplodontia rufa, assembly GCA_004027875.1. Classification (NCBI taxonomy): domain Eukaryota; kingdom Metazoa; phylum Chordata; class Mammalia; order Rodentia; family Aplodontiidae; genus Aplodontia; species Aplodontia rufa. The sequence goes on from PVKS010025190.1 coordinate 13,017, forward strand.
TTCTCTCTTTATCTCACAGTCCCTCTCTCTTTAAAAAAAAAAAAAAGTACTGGGAGGAACTTGCACAATCTGGGAAAAGGTAAGCAGAGGAGTATTCAAAATACAAAGTCTGGTGTACAAAGTCGCTTTAGAAAATACAAAGTCACCTTAGAAAAGCCCCAAGGATGACTGAACCTCTACAAGGGAAGAGTTCAGCACCACCACCTTCCAGTGGAAGACTTAACTGGTAGACAAGTAATAATTTTTCCTTTTTTTCAGTACCGGGGATCGACTGAACTCAGCTTTGCCATTGAGCTACAATATTGTTGCCTTTTTTATTTTTCATTGGGAGACAGGGTCTCACTAAGTTGCTGAGGGTCTAAGTTACTGAGGCTGGTCTCCAACTTTCAACCGGCTTGCCTCAGCCTCTCTAGTCACTGAGATTACAGGCACGAGCTACCACACCTGGCTAGGACATTATCCTCTTTTTTTTTTTTTTTTTTTTTTGAGAGAGAGCGAAAGACAGAATCAATTTTTATTTAGTTTTTCATGTGGTCTTCATTGTGCAGACACTTGGTTGTGTACATGGTGCTAGGGTTTGAACCCACGTACTGGCGCATGCCAGGCAAGCGCTGTTACTGCTGAGCCACCACTCCAGCCCCTAAGCCATTATTCTTTTTTTTTTTCTTTTTCAGGGCTGAGGACCAAACTCCAGGCCTTGCGCATGCTAGGCAAGCACTCTGCCACTGAGCTAAATCCCCAACCCTAGGACGTTATTCTTAAAGTCTATTCCAACATTGTCATAGAAGACAGATACTCAAAAATTTAATACATGAATAAGAATTATACAAAAAGGTATGATTATACATACCCAAAAAATATTCAAAGAAGAAAACATGCTGTTTAAGAAATAATTATCTACAATAAATTTAATGCAGTTACCATATTACCACTTTTTTTTTTTTAAAGAGAGAGGGACAATGAGAAAGACAGAGAAAGAGAGAAACAACTTTATTTAGTTTTCACATGGCCTTAGTTGCTCCAACACTTAGTTGTGTACGTGGTGCTGGGGTTTGAACCCAGGTCCTCCTGCTTGCCAGGCAAGTGCTGAAACTGATGAGCCACTGCTCCAGCCCCCATATTACCACTTTTTTAAAAATCCAAAGCAGTAAAAATATATACATGGTAAAGTTAACGTGAACATAAGTAAATATATACATGGTAAAGTTAACCTGAACATAAGTGAACAAAATGTATCACTATGCTCCTAAAGAATACTTAGTTCTACCAAAAAAAAAAAGTCCACATACAAATTTCCTGAGGGGGCTGGAGTGGTGGCTCGGCGGTTACAGTGCTTGCCTGGCATGTGCCAGTATGCGGGTTCAAACCCCAGCACCTCATACTCAATCAAGTATCCGAGCAACAAAAGCCACATGAAAACTGATTCTTTCTCTCACTCTTAAAAAAAAGTTCCTAAGACATCAACACAAATCATAAATATTTCCCAGCACAAAATATGAAAATTCAACCATGTTTCAAGAAATCAATTCTCAGTATAGATGTAAAAAGGTCTGGCAAAGGTCAGACACCTAAAACTTTAATCCCTTTCATTCTCCTTTTTAATAGTAATGCAATACAAAAGCCTTCAGCCATAAAATACAAAGAATACAAAACTTAACAACACATTAATATAACTTTAACTTTAGTATTTCTTCAGAAAAAGCTTTAGTATTCACTGTGACAGAAAACGTTAATATCCCCCTTAGATGTTTCATTTGTATCTAAACAGTTAAATGTTTTTCTCATCTTTCAGAGAAGAAAGTTCCTATATTTACTTTCTAATTAGGGCTATCTCACAAAGAACAGTCACTTCTAAAATTTAAGATTCCGTACCTTTTGATATACTAATGAAAACAAGGATCCCAGATTAACTGTATTTTGGGTTTTTTTACTTTTTCATTCCAAACCTGAGAGCAGAGTCTATGAGAAAAGCCACAACTTAAACTTTTGGGTTATTTTTACACAAAAATATTTCAGTGCACTCCTCTAGATTTTAGTAGTCATTTCCTCTTGCATCCTTCTAAAATAAAAAACAAAAATTCTACACACATGTACCTAATACTAATGCATACAGATGTACATATTTTCACTGTGAAACAAACTTGAAAGCTTCAGTCACTAAGAATTTTTCAGAAAGTTCTCAGAGTCAATCAAAACAATCAAACCTTGAGCCATGACATCTGCTACTCGGTGTGTTAATAAGAATCTACAGAAGAGACCAGGAACTTAAATATTCACTAAAAATCAACTACTGTGACATCAATGAAGAAAGGAAGAAAAACAGTAATAGGAGACATACATTTCTCAACATCTTCAAAAGGAAAAATGATCTTTTTCTGAATTATGGGAAACTGCCTAGGCAGCACTTTTTAAACAAAGCTTCAAAAACTGTAACAAAGAGATTTTTGGTAACCACAGCAGTATTTAAAAAACAAAAATTCATAAAGTGTCCAGAGTACACTTTTAATTTCTCAACTGACAGGGAGAAAGTTAGCATTTTAAGACACAAGATCTGTTTAATGTATTAACTGGTTATTTATCCCAACAACTTACTATCTGCATGGCTTCTGGCAATTTACAAAGAACTTTCATATGTATTACCTAAGAAAGCAGTGCAGTATTATACATACCAGAGACAAAGCCCAAAGTATGATGGAGCACAGTGGCATACTCATAATCCCAGCAGATTGGGAGGCTAAAGCAGGAGGATAGCAAATTGAAAGCCAGTCTCAGCACTTATAGAGGCCCTAAGCAACTTAGCAAGACCCTGCCTCAAAATAAAACAGAAAAATACTGGGGATGTACTCACTCAGTGATTAAATTTTCCTGAGTTCAATCCTCACTACCAAAACAAAACAAAACAAAACAAAACAAAAACAAAAAAAAAAACAGGTTCAAAATATCTACAGATTTCTAAGTTTTTAAAACTTTGATATAAAACTTTACGAGCTACCATAGCAGCATTATTATTACCAATGATAACTCACAGAGTTTCAAAGGACTCTATGCTACAAATGCTATGAAACTGCTAAAGTAGCTACTTTGGTCTTTATGCAGTTTTTGTAAAGTGTTAACTTAAAACAGCCATTATCAGCAATGATCTATATCCACAAAGTAACTTTACTCATAGTTCAAGAATCTCCATCTGTGGAGGCTAACTTAAATAATTAGCCATATATATTTAAAAAGTTGAGTGCCTAAGAAATTTAAAATCATTTTAAAATCATTGCCCAAAGATTCAAACGGGGTCTCAAAATTTATATTAATACTATAAAGATATCTCAAGGCTTACAGACCCCATCATACCAATGATTTTTTTTATTGCAAATGCACATGTTTTTAAAATGTGTTCAACACCTCACTCATATAAGTCTAACTCCCCTTTAAAAAAAAACAAAAAACAAATTCTAACCCCAGCATCCTTAAGCTATCCACGATAACATCTACTTTGCATAGTATCATAAGCAGGTATTCCAGTTTTAAAAAGCAAATGAAATTTATTAACAGCATTTTTGAATGGACTTACTCAAAATCTTTCTGGAACTTTAAGGTGTTAATCCTGTTGCTTAGCTGAAGCTTAAGTAGAGCTGCAGTAAGTAGCAAGTCCCTCAAAATTCAAAAATTTCCTTTATCTTGCTGTAGCACCTCCTGCTGGATATCATTTAGAGATCTTCACACAAGCAGAGGAGTATTTCTGAGACAGCTCCTTTCAGATAATTAAATAAGAAAAAATATGGACCCTTCAAAGCTAAAAGAATAGTGCTCCATCCATCACCTATACCTCTTAATAAAATATGGCATAGGTAGGTGTCTTTTCCATCTTTACCACTCCAGTTCCATAAAAACTGGCCTTGAGTTCAAAGTGCAATATCCTTAAGATAAGTCTTCCAAAATTATCTAAAAACTAAGTTAAAATGCCATCGAAAGCACTGACAGCAAAGACTTTATCATGGGCAGTCAAGCAACGCCAACAGAGCTGCAAATACTATTATGTTACCAAAAGCAAAAGCCTGATATAAAGAAAAGCATCTGGAATATTTTTAACAAAGTTGGCCACATTTTCTGCACTATTATTATATTCTCTACTTCATAGTTGTTTATCTATAGAAGTCTTAGGTACAGAAAAAAATTTTTAATAAGCATGAGTTTAAACACACACACACAAACTTCCTCTTTGCCTTCAAAAGATATGTCCTGGGATTTTTAAAATGCATTCTTCAGACATTTTAAATGACCCCTAATAAGCTAGTGTTAAGCCCACAACACAGATTCCATACGCAAGTGAAGACAGAAGAGAATAAAAAGGAACTTACCGAAATTATAATGAATAATAGTATTTCCAGTAAAAATGTAATAATAGTTTCCTAAAAGGCTGTAAACCAAGTAAATTGTGAAACTCAGAAAAAGGGGGAGTGGGCTAGCCTTCAAAAACCAAAAGAATGCTGACCTATTTATTTCCACTACCCAAACATGAATGAATACCAAATGTAAACAAATAACATACACCTTGAAAAGTATGCTCACACGTCTCAGCCTCAATTTCAGAACCTTTACTAGGCCTTCCATAAAGCTGCAGATGTTGGTGTTGATCAGTATCCTCTAAAGGCATATCGCAGTTCCCCACCCTAAAGAACCCCTATAAAGTGTGGCTACCAAAAGGTTCCTTCCTAGAGTGCACAACTGTTTAAAAAAAAAAAAAAACTTTCATCAGCCTAAATTAATCTGATTCTAATATTCAGCTATCAATTATTAATATATAAATGTTCCTCCCTCTCTAACTTCCCTAGCTCAAATATCTACATTCCTGACACCTACAATTAAGAAAAATGCACAAGTAGCATCCCAGCCACCGGGCAAATCTTTGAAATGCAAACAGCCACAAAGTTCACTGTCAAGGCCAGTGCCGAGGCCCAAACACGCCCGGACCTTAACTCACATTTGAAATTCTAGAAATCCACATTCCCAGAGACATCATTTAAAAACAACACACATGGACGTGCAGGGTGAGATCCTCTACTTCAAGACCTAAACAAAGAATATTTCAACATATGACCGGAATATGATGACACCGGATTCACCAATGAAAACAAAACCTGCCTACCATTAGCAGTCGTAGCCTCGTCTCAACAACTCAACTACTTGGAAATCACTCTCGGCACATCTACACCCCACAACCGGCGTGTGGCCTCCTCCCGGGGTGCAAGCCACAGACAAAGTTGAAAGGAGACCTTCTCGCCCGGTGCCCAATCTCGAGACCAACCCCTCCCCTGCCAGGGCCACCTTGCTGCTACCCACCATCACGAACGTGGTCGGGGGGGGGGGGGAAGAAATCCTAACAGCACCGCTCAGCAGAATAAAGAGAGCAGGGGAAGGATGACGAGAAGTGTGGGGAACTGCGTGCACGACGGGGCTGGACCAAACGGAAAGAGTCCCACTCCGCGCGCCCCTCCCCCCGGCGGGGCACGGGGGGAGGGGCGGCCGCGGCCCCTCTCGGAGCGGCCTGTCCGGCCCGGCCCGCGCGGGGTCCCGGGGCGCCGGGCGGCCGCCGGCGGCGGGGGCGACCGCGGGAGGGCCGGCCCCGGGGTGAGGGGTGCAGGCAGACTCTCCGGAATAACAAGTTGCAGAAGAAGAAGAATAAGCGGAATTTCCCCAACGCTGCTCCGGCCACCCAAGACAAATGCACCAACACACACACACACACACACACACACACACACACACACTCGGGCCCGGCGGCGTCAGCAGCCGCAGCTTTTTTTTTTTTTAAACCAGATTCCTCAGTCATCAAACAAGATGGTTTTCCCAAAAAAAAATTTTTTTCAATTAAATAAATAAGCATAATAAAAACTTCCCCCCGACAGCATCCCCGGATGGGGGGTGGGAGAGCCCCGGCGGCCAACCCCGGGCCGAGGGGAGCCCGAGGGGGGCGGACGAGGCTCCGCGCCCCCCCCGCTGGCCCCCGCCGGGACAATGTGCGCCCCCTCCCCGCCACCCCCGGCGCGCCGCCTCTGTCACCCGCTCCGGCCCTACACGCAGCGCCCAGGCTCCCAAGGCTGCTCGTAAACTTACTTCCAATCTATCCTGGGGAGGGGTGGAGGGCAGAGGGGAGGAAGGGGGGAGACGAGGTTTTCCCATTGTCTTTTTTTCGGGGGGAGGAATAGGAAGGGCACACAGGGGGCGCCCCGAAGGGGAAGTTATTGCTCGAATCTCAAGTTGACTGAGGGGTCCTGGCGAGAACACCCCCTTTCCCTCCTCCCTCCCACACACCCCTCCCCTCCCCCTACCTCCCCCCACAACAAACTCCGAGCAGGCAGCCCTGTTCCTCCCAGAGACAAACACCAGAGACGAGACAGAGGGAGAGAGGGCGACGGGGAGAGGGGAGAGGGACGGGGGAGGGAGGGGAAACAGACTACTCAAGAAAAAAAGAGAGTGAGAAGAGAGAATGGAAAAGCTGGGATACTGCACCCTCCTGCTGCTGGCTGGCTGTCCCCCCTGGCAGCTGGAGGCAGGAACTCTGAGCAGGAGAAGCAGGAGGAGGAGGAGGAGGGAACTCTTCTTCATGGGGAGGGAGGGAAGAAGCTGGAGCTGCTGCTGCTGCTTCTGCTGCTGCTCTGGGCCTCTCGCACTTTTTAGATATTAGTGTGTTAAGATGGTAGGTTGTTCCCTTCTCCCTCCTCCTCCTCCTCCTCTCTCTCTCCCTCTCTCTCTCACTCACTCACTCTCTCTCTCTGGGCTGTTTCTTTCCTCCTCTTCCCCAGGCAAGGGGGGGTGGGGAGGAGGGGTGGGGGGAGGAACTGGAGCCTCCTCCTCCTCCAGGAGAGACACACACAGGCCCCGGGCCGGAGTGGGGGGTGGGAATCAGAGCAGCAGGAGAGAAACTGTGGGAGACAAACAAGCCCAACTCTTCATCCTCCTCCTCCTCCTCTCAGCAGCAGCAGCGAGCACCACCAGCCCATTCACCACCCGGCCCCGGGCCGCAGCACCTCCGCCGCCTCAGCCCGGGGATCCCTCCGCCCAGGCCCAGACACACTCGCCCGCGCGGGAGCCCGCCGCGCGGCCCCGCCGGCCCGCCGCCGCCGCCGCCGTGCGCGCCCCCGCCGCTCCCGAGAGCCGGGCGAGAGGGACTGGGGCTGGAAAAGCGGGGACGAGGGAGGGGGGAGTGAAGGCGCCGGGGGAGAGGGGCACGGCGGGGCGGGAGGGGGCCGCCGGGCAGAGTTGAACGGCGGGCGGCCCGGGCCCCCGCGCCTCGGCCCGAGGCTCCCGGGACGCGCGGGGCCCCCCCCCGGGGGCGCGGGGCGGCGGCGGGGGCCCGCGGCGGCGCTCGGGCGAGCGGACTACTTGACGTGTCGGTGCGGCGAATTTATTTCACTTTGCCTAAGGAACGGGGTGTGCTGCGGCCCCCATTGCCTAGGGAAAAAACCCGGATGTAAAGTGAGTGAAACTAAACTAGAGTGAAGTAGGGCAGCAGCAGCCAAACTCCAGTGCAGCGGCGGCGGCGGCGGTGATGGGGCCGAGCACGGAGCGGCGGCGGCCAAACTCCGGGGCCGCCGCAATCCTGGGCCCGTGCTGCGCTGCAGCTCAGCTCCCATGCAGCCGCAGCGGAGGCGAGGCCGGGGCCCGCTGCGGCCCCCCCAACTCCGCGGCCGGAGCCCAACTCCCCCTCCCGCCGGCGGGAGCTGCAAAGGGGCTCCGGAGCGGCCCCAACTCCCTCCAGTGCAACAGCAGTTTGAAGGGGGGAAAAAACAAGGAGCGAGGAGAAGCAGTGGGGAAGCACTGCAATGGGGGAGCGTGGTCCAGGCAACAGGAGAAAGATGCAACCTCAAGTCGAATGCAACATGCAATTCCCGGCCGCCGCTCGCCCGCTCCCTCCCCTCACCACCCCGCCCCCTTTCCAAATAACTACCCTTGAACCACTTTATTAGCCGTACTTAGTCCCACACTCGCTACGGGGAGGGGCGGGGGACGGGGTCCTTCGCTCACCTTTATTTATTGCCGCTTTCTCCCCCCTCTCCATGTTTTTTATTCCTAAGTTCTTTTGTTCTAAGGGGGATGATGGCATTTACTTTTCTGCTTTGTGTAGCAGGGCAATCACTGGGAATCGGCCACGTATAATCCGGCGGTTTGTCATATTTTATTAGTGAAAGTATTTTATGCCTATTCTACCTCCAAGGACTGTAACATGGAGAACTGCAGGGAGGATAAAACAGCAGAAGAATTCTTGTTTTCAGAGATTTCTTGGCGGGGCGGGGGAGGGCTTTTTTTTTTTTTTTTTTTTTTTTATGATGGGGTGATTTTTTTTTTTTTTTTTTTTTTGGAGGAGGAGGTTTATCTAGAATTTTAAATCGATAGTTTTCAACTTAAAGCTTAACCTTTTTGTACCGATGTATTACTGAATTCCAAAATAACCCCCAACCACAATAAAGAAAAAAAAGTAAAAAAAAAATCCTAGATCTTAAAAAAAATAAATCCCATCTGGACAGTGATATTATCTGTTCCATGCAGCATGCTGGACTTAACATAGTGTTGGCCTTCGAATGTTAAATAACAATAAACCCCAACCTCAACTGAATACAAATGGGGGTTGGGGGTGGTTTTGTTTTTAAGGCTCAGCACTTTTGTAGCATCTGCCACTACGCATTTTCCAGGCATTGATTAGCCATGCAACTCCCATAGGCATGAAGTCCAGTTTTTGCAGATAAAGAGCAACAGTAGTGAGATGATTTTCCCAAAGTCAAAGTGAGTCATTTGCAGAACCAGAAATAGCCTTGGACTTGATATGTACTAGTCACATCTTTTCCATTAAATAATACTTTGTCTAAAAAATAGTAGTTAAAAATTCATATTTCTTTACCTTGTTATTTTTTTTCACTAGAGGTGCTTTCACATCGTTGGAATGAAAGTATTTCTTACTTTTACGACCTGCAAAATTAAGTTTAGCTTCTGGAAAGAAAGATTTAAAAAATAAAAAAAGAAGAAGTTCTGATTTCTTAAAGTAAAAATAAAGTATGGGCTTTATTTTACATGTGTAGGCCATATAGTAGTCTGATTTTATGTTTAAAAAAATTCACAGCAGAGAAAGTGTATAAGAGTTTGAGAGTGAAAATGAAAATCCCTATAAATGATTCAGGAAGGCTGGATGAACTCATAATGTTGTGAAACTAAACCCATAATGCAGTCAAGATGAATAAGGGAAGGACAGCTTTACCATCCAGAGGTAACTTTGAAATGAGTGAGGGAGAGGGCCTCTGAAGCTGGACCAACTCATCACTGGAATCATAAGTTAAAGGTGTCATTTCAGATCATCCCAGGCTGTCAACCTTTTTTTTCGGAGGAAGACAGCTTTAGTGTCCTTTCTGGAAAAATAATTTTTTTTCAGAATTTCATAGGAAAAAAAAATCCAGAACTCAAATTATGCACGAATGCGTGAACGCATTAGGACAGGTCAGCAAACTTTTTCTGTAAAAGCTCAGATAGTAAATAACTTAGGCTTTGCAGATCATACAGTACGTTTCAACTTCTCAACTCCATGCCCTTGTAACATTAAAGCTTCCATAGGCAATACTTGGATAAATGTGTCTGTGTTCTAAAAAAATTGTTTATGGGCCTTGAAATTTGAATTTTATGTACTTTTCAAGTGTTATGAAATATTATTTTGATTTTTTTTTCAACTGTTAAAAATGTGGGGTTTAGGGCTACAGCAGTGGCTCCATGATTAAGGCGCTTGCCTGGCACGCACAAGTACATGAGTTCAAACACCAGCACCTCGTACACAACGAAGTCTCGGAGCAACGAAAGCCACGTGAAAAACTAAATAAAATTGATTCTCTCTTTCTCTCTCTCTCTCTCTCTCCTTCTCACTGTCCCTCTCTCTTAAAAAAAAAATGTGGGGTTTAGGCTGGAGCAGTGAGGTGGCTCAGCGGTTATGGCACTTACCTGGCATGTGTGAGGACCTGGGTTCAAACCCCAGCTCCACATACACAACTAAGTGTCAAAGAAGCAGATGAAAAGCTAAGTAAAATTGATAAACTGATCCTCTCTTCTCTTCTCTTTCTCTCACCATCCCTTCTTTTTTTTTTTTTTTAAGTGGTGTTTCCAGCTGGAGAGGTGGATTGCCTGGCATATGCTAGAACCCAGGTTTGAACCCCAGCACCACCACATACACAACTAAGTGTTGGAAAAACAAAAAATAGATGAAAAAAATAAATAAAATTGAAACTCTTTTTCTCTCACTATCAAAAAAAAATGGGGTTTTGTTTTGCAGTGCTGGGGCTTGAACCTAGGGTCTTGAACATGCTAGGTGAGCACTCATTACTGAGCCATACCCCCAGGCCTTAAAAAAATTTTTTTTAAAGTTAAAAAGCAAAAAACAAAACAAACAAAAAAAAAAAAACTTTTCCTTGTGGGTCCTTACAGAACTAGGCAGGGTTGGGCTCAGAGGCTGTCATTTGCCCATGCCCTGCTACAAAGGACTAATTGTAGCCACTGAACTTCTTGTACCAGAGGGTGCTTAGTACAACAACCAGGTATCAGTATCATGAAAAGTCATGTTCCATGTATGAATTTTTACACAAGCAGGGGGAACCTTGCCTATGATGCTGGGGGATGTAGGGGGGGAATAGGAAGGATATCAAGGAGGCTGGAGGGAGGGAGATTAGGGGAATAAACTCAGTGGGGAACCTTCTACTTCCACCAGAAGTCCAACTGACACTGGGGTTAACTAGGGGGAAACATGGAATCATGGGGAACCCAAGGGAGAAAACCATGGAATGGCATCAGCCTTGGCTTGCTCTGTCATGCATTTGTTCTTGATTGTATGACAAAGATTCCCTCCTAAACCTAAGACTATCTTTTTTTTTTTTAAGAGAGAGGAACAGTGAGAAAGACAGAGAAAGAGAGAAACAACTTTTATTTTAGCTTTTTCACATGGCTTTAGGTGCTCCAACACTCCGTTGTGTATGTGGTGCTGGGGTTTGAACCCGGGTCCTCATGCTTGCCAGGCAAGCGCCGAAACCGCTGAGCCACCACTCCAGCCCAACATAAGACTATCTTGAACGAATAAAAAATGAATTAAAAAAAGTCATGTCCCAGATATTCACACTTTACTAAAATATTTTAAATATTTAATGTCTAAAACTCCTAGAACTATCAAACTTTATGAAGAAGAATACTGGAGCTTGTGATTTCTCAATAGATCATGTCTCCACTTACATAGTCTTCCTCACTTTGAGAAGGTAAAGCAGAGTAGGAACATCAGACATGGATTCTGATACCCAAGAAGTATCTCTCTGTTTCAGCTGAAGCAACTTGGGCAAGTATCTTCACCTCTCAGAGCCTCTGTTTTCCTATTCTGTGCAATGCAATTATTAGAGCTGGGGGGTGTGGCTCACTGGTAGAGTATGTGCTAAGCATGCTCAAGGCCCTGGGTTTAATCAAAACAAAAATGCAGGTTTCAGAGGGCCAGTGAGAGGATTGAATGAAATAATTCTTGTAAAGTGCCAGGTACATGGAACTATATAATGCATCTTTTCCTGTGCCCTCATATTAATTTTCTGAGTTAACATAACTCTGGAGAAGGTAAACAGATGGCATCCCAATATTTTGACAGTACAGATGTGGTGTAATACGCAGGTTCAGAGAGTCTCAAGTTCATTAAAGGTTGTAAGGTTGGTAGTGTGGTAAATTTTAGTGGGTCTTAGGCTCTAAGCATCTTTGTATGCCTGACAGAGAGCACTTTGTAGGCTCTCACTGGCTGTGTGGCCTTGGGCAAAACACTTAGGTTCTCTGAACTTTGGTGTTTTTCATAAAGTTAAAAACTTGTGGAATTGTTGTAAAGGCTAAATGGCATAAGTACTAAAGAGGAAAAAAATTTATAATTTATATCTTCCGAGAAAATCCCAGAAATAAGCTGAAAATGGAAAGATTACTATTCAAAAGCTCCTTTGAGGTAAGTCACTCAACTTTTAGAAATAAGTTGGCATAGGCAGACTGGGGGTATAGCTCAGTGATAGAACCCCTACCTAGGATGTGTGAAGCCCTGGAGTCCATCCCCAGCACTCCAAAATAAACAAAAATAATGACAAATGGCATAATGACAGCAAATGCACAATGACTTAGAACTTACTCACCTGCTACCTAGTCACACGTCACCCCACCCCCAAAAGGAAATTTCTGTCAAAATCCTATTAAGCAAAATAAAACTCAAAGTTTAAAAGTTATTAAATATCAGACATGCAGTTTTTAAAGTTTACAAAAGTAGTCAAATCTGGGGCTGGAGCCGTGGTTCAGCAGTTACAGTGCTTGCCTGGCATGCACAAGGACACGGGTTCAAACCCCAGCACCACATACACAACCAAATGTTGGAACAACGAAAGCCACATGAAAAACTAAATAAAATTGTTTCCCTCTCTCTCTTTCTCTCTCTCATTGTCCCTCTCTCTCTTAAAAAAAGAAAGTGGTGAAATTTATCAGAGCTTCCTCCACTTTCCTGCCTTCTGTTCCATGCTTCCAGAGGTCAGCAAACTTGATTAGAAAAGTACTTTCTTATTGCAATCTTAAGGCTTGTTTTTTACATTTATCTGGTTATATTTTATTTATTTATTTATTTATTGGTGTAAGATAAGAGGTAGGATTTTAACATTTTCTGTTTGACAGAAAATATTTTATTAACAATGAATTCTGGTGGATAAAGAAATACATCATTCAAAATGATAAAACAGGGTTGGGGGGTAGAGCCCTTGCCTAACATGCACATTGTCCTGGATTCGATCCCAGCACTGCAGACAACACCTGGCTAACTCCATGTACACAAAGACACACATACAGAGACACTATGCATATATGAAATATGTGACAGAGGCATTATATACAATAATAAAGAATGAAGACATTTTCCCTAACTGTCCTTATTTTACAGTTTTGTAGCAGCACAGTACATACTCATAGACAGTAAGGTATTTTTTGTACTTGCATTTGTATATGTTGACGCTGATATTCAGGAATTTGATAATTTTTTTCTTTTTTTATAGAATTTCTCAGATCTTTGTTATTTATTGCAGAACCTAAGACTGGATTTTTTTGTTTGTTTTATTATTTTTTATTAAGGAGTTACGTTGTTGTACGATCATAAATGCATATGTAGTAACAATATGATAAGCCCTAGATCCTAATCAATTTGACAGTATTTCAAAGAAAGTAATAACCTCCCCACACCCTGACCCACCGCCTCCCGGACCAAAGCACTAATTGACAGTTTTCTCATCCAATCCAGTTCCCCCTCCCCATTTCACAAGATCACTATCCTCTTCTTCTGCTCCAGGCTAAAAAGTAACCCGTTATTGTTAAAAGGTCAGCCTAAAGAAGATGTAAACTCTGAAAACCTGAGGGTCCTACTTCTACACTGAGGCTGGGAGGTGACTATTGGAATTCATCAGGTAGTTTTTCTGATTCTTATTGGGCTGGAATAAATGAAACACTGGCTGTACCAACACAGCACTTAAATACAGAGAGGAAGCATATCAGCAATTGCAACAGTACACACCCAGTTTCTCCCCTCTGTCTCAATGGTTTCTGGTCTTTTTTAAAATCTTCACTTTAACTGTTTTGTGCGTGTATTTATAGTAAACCAAAATCATAATTGGAAAAAAGCCAGGTATAACTTGTAAATAAATAAATATTAGTGGATAAGCAGTCCACTCTCAGAAGAATACCTTCAATTTCATTACTTTGCCATAAACTCCAAGGTCAATTTAATCCCAAGCAATTTCAGGTGGGTGTGTAGCTAATAGAGTTAACAGGACCAGGGCTCCTCAACATGGGCACTATTGACATGCTAGGCCAGGTAATTTTGTTGTTGTGTTGTAGGGGACACTGGGATGTTCAGCAGCATCTTTGGCCCTGACCCACTAGCTGCTGTATAGCTTCCACACAGTTTGATAACCAAAAATCTCCAGGTATTTCCAAATGCCTCCTGTGTGTGTGAATGGGGTGGTGGGAGGAGTATAAATTTGCACCCAGTTTGGGGCTAGGGTGAAGGAGCTGAGAGCCACTGAATTAGGTCAAACACTGTGGATAGATTCACATGTGCTTTTGGGTGTCCAAGACTCTACCCTCCTAGAAGCACAACCCCAATTTCTTTTCCAAAAGTAACTGATGCAGATCAGGCGTCCTAGGTTGAACCTGTCCTTAAACACTAAAATGGTCACAATCAGAGCTTTAGAAATGCTTCCCTTAAAGCTGCTGAACTGTTAAAGTATCACAAGGAGATCTTCCAAGATGGAGACGTTGAAAGAATTTTATCATCTTGTTATTTCCACCTTAAATTTATCTGTTACCAGCATAAATAAATTATACTGTGGGCCTGAGCAAAGGCATTATCTAGTGTTTAGGCATTGCCAGATTTGGAGTCCACGAATCTGAGCCTGGGTCTGGGTTCTGCAAAGGTCTAACTAATCATTTTATCTCTCTAGGCTTGATTTCTCATCCATTATGGGGAGAACAAAAATACTTAAACAACTAGACTGAAGGGGTCTGAGCTCTTCACAAGAAGGAGTAGGCTTATTCTTGAGGAGTTAGGAACACCAGTGTTGACCTTGGGTAAATGATGCAATAGCATAACTGAAGCTTCCTTATGTGCAAAATGCAGAAATAACCCTATAACCATGTAGAGTTGTGACGGCTGTCCAATGAGGTAGCATGTGCTCTAAGAACTTGATAAATATCATTTTAGCCCTTTGATAAATTGTATCAAATTGCACAAGTACATACCATTTGTTATTATTTCTTTTGCTTTAACACTGACTCCTGGAAACCTAAAATACTAATTAGTCCACCAATCTGAGTGAAAACGTTTTTTAAATGTTGCCTTCTCAATTCCAACCAAGGGAAAGTTAGTATTAAACAACAGAATGCAACCTTCTGTCTCCCAAGTTAAACTGGTTAAGGCACAGGTTTGTTGCAGTAACGTAAGCTTCTCTTCCTCTCATTGAAATAATGTTCTAATGAGTTTTTCACAATCTCCGCATCACTTAAAGCACATGGGTCAAGCATAGCACACCAGCTAACACATTTGTAGAGTCCTGAACATTTAAATCTGACTAGGTGCTGTTGCAAAACTCACCTTGCCCAAAGCATTGGTAAATTTCATTGCATCATCAAATGGGGTGCAGGGGGTGATTTCTAAATAAAGGGATCTGGGAGTATATTTTTATGTGAACTTTTTTTTTTTTTTTAGAGAGAGAGATAGAGAAAGGGAGAAGCAACTTTATTTAGTTTTTCACATGGCCTTAGTTGCTCTAACACTTAGTTGTGTACGTGGTGCTGGGGTTTGAACCCGGGTCCTCTCGCTTGCCAGGCAAGCGCTGAAACCACTGAGCCACCGCTCCAGCCCCTTATGTGAACTTTTAATTGAAGTATAACACTCACACAGAGAAGTGCACAAATCAGGGGGCTGGAGTAGTGGCTCAGCAGAGTGGCACTTGCTTGGCATGCACAAGGACATGGGTTCAAACCCCAGCACCACCTACACAACTAAGTGTCAGAACAACAAAAACCAGATGAAAAACTAAATAAAATTGATTCTTTCTTTCTGTATCTCTCTTCAAAAAAAGTACACAAATCACAAATTGTACATTTTGGTAAATCTGCACAAAATGAACACACCCATGATCTCTCTGGTATTTCTGAAGGTTAGAGAATTCTGTAATAAACATATATTTTATATTATTCAGGGGAGATAAAAAAGAGTATCATGAATTTGTAAGAAGAGTGAGGATTTTCCAGACAAGATAGCAACTGTCTTTAAGATGCAAAGGTGATTTTGAATTATCAAATGCAGACATTGCAAAATGATACATTGGAATCAGATTGCCAAAGTCTTATGACCATCTATCACTGTTATATGACCTTGCACAATTTACTTCTAGGGTCTCAGTCTTCTCATTTGTTAAATGAGGATAGTAACAGGATTGTTGTGGGGATTAAATGAAGTAATACTTGTGTGGGTTTGGACTAATCTGTCACTTAAGCTCCCAATAATAATAAATCATTATCCATTTCGGATGATACCCTAAAGGTCCACAGGAAGGAAGGTATGGAGACTTCAAGAATGCTTTTAGAAAAAAAGGGAAATTTTGCTCCTCGGAGGAGCAGCATCAGAATAGTTAAGGGGTGCTGTCACAGAGCCCCAGGACTCACACCAGCAAGCAGAGTATGTCTGCAATCAAGGCGACAGAAAGCAGGCTATTGGGAGGTAGCAGGCAGGGTGATGAACCAAATAGCTGTGAAGATAGTGCAGTTCTGAACAGAAAGCCACAGGAGTGTGCCTGGCATCCAAACAGGACATGACCTGATTTGCTCGGAGACCAGAGGAAGGTCTGAGTGATTGTTTGTTTGATGTGGGCCCGGAGCCACAGAATTATAGTCCAGGGGCTCGGAGTCTTGAAAGGCCTGTACATCCAAGCAGGTTGACTCCTTTAGGGCTTTATCCAGGGCTAAGCGACTGCAGCACCTTACAGCTTATGAATGACCTCGAATGTGTATTTGAGGCCTGGCATCCCCTCACACTGAAATAAGGTATAATTGTGCACTTGAATCAACTTGAATACCACATGAGAAAGAGATGCCACTATAGAAAAAAGGAATGGAAGCCAGACTGAGTTTCAGATCCCAGACGTGGCAGAGGAATCTCCCCCTCTGGGAGATGACAACAAGAAGTCCCTTCAAATCCAGTCAGCGACCTGATTTGTCACAGCTGGACCTTTGGATTTTTCTTATTTCTTTTTCATTATCTCCATCTTGTAAATGGCTTATTATTGTGCAGAGGGTCTTTGAAAGGAGGCAATTTGGTATCTCTTTCCTTGATTGGTCGCAGGAGATATTTCAGCATATAAAATTCAGCAGCACAATTATGGTGAATAAGTGAGAGACCCAGTGTTCTTATGTACATGAAGCATCTCTAACTGATGGATAAAGGGTATGAAATAGCCAAGCCAGGATGGCAAATTTGTGGCCTGAGCTTGGCCTCAGAATCCTTCTCAACACAATATGTGCGCCAGGTCACCACTCTTATTTATTCAGAACTTGCTCAAGGGAGAAATCTATTCTGTCTTACCTGGATTCAGCTCTGATGATTTGCCTTTTTTTTTT
>PVKS010025191.1:9638-30243 GCA_004027875.1 Aplodontia rufa
GTGTTAAATGGGTATCTAGTGTAGGAATAACATCGGCTTCTGGGATGGTTCCCCCATCTTCCCAATCACCAGACTCCTATGAGTTCTTCATATACCCTCCCCCCTCCCCATCCCCTTCCCACCACCTCCAAGTTACCTAGGGAGCTTTCACCCCTGTTGCACTGAAAGTCATTCAATTTGAGGCTTTGTTAGGTCAGCCATCTGTCCTACTGCTTCAACACAAATGCTTATGATAGATTGAAAATTTAAGATAATTATACAAACTATTATATAGTATAATTTTAACGATTGGTTCATTAATTCAACAGTTTAATTAGTGCCAATACATGTAGGTAGTATTCTAATAAGTATTTGGAATAATTCAGTAAATAACATAAAATCCCATTCCTTGAGGAAATTATATTCTGTCTTGTGTATCTAAAAGTAAAAATAGGTTCAGCCAGATCTGAGTCAAAGTTAGTTCTGAGCAATCTTTATTTTCTCTTTTAAACATTTTGGTAGGTCCAAGTTTCAAAAACAAAAATAGATATTTTACTGTAATATAATAACTCAGATGGTGTTAAGATTAGTAACCTTCTAAAAGTTATCTATTACTAAAATACATAAACTGAGCCCTCTTGGCTATTTCAAATTCATCAGTTTCTTTATATTTCTATAGCAAGACATTTCCCCATCTTCCCAACTGCTGATCCTAAGGTGGATCTTGGACTCCCTCTACTGGCTAGAAGGACTCCCAGGGGAAGACTGAACTGTGAGATTAGGCCAGAAAAAATAAAAACACTGTGACCTCCTACCTATACATTTATTATTTGTTTTTCTTTCATTCAATCAAAAGACCTTTACGCCCAATTAATAAATGGGCCAAAGAGCTAAATAGAGACTTCTCACCACTGGACATTGATCAAGCCAATGAATACATGAGAAAGTGCTCTAAATCTCTAGTAATCAGAGAAATGCAAATGAAAACCACATTAAGATATCACCTTACGCCAGTCAGAATGGCAAAGATGAACAAAATAAACAATAATAGATGCTGGAGGGGCTGTGGAGAGATAGGCACACTAACACACTGTTGGTGGAGCTGCACACTGGTACAGCCCCTCTGGAAAGCAGTGTAGAGAATCCTCAAAAAACTAGGGATGAGCCCACCATATGACCCTGCTATTCCACTCCTGGGAATCTTTCCAGGAGTGCTGATTTAGAATCAGCACATTATAGTGACACAGCAATATCGATGTTCATAGCAGCACAATTTACTATTGCTAGGCTATGGAAACAACCCCGATGTCCCTCACTGGAAGATGGATCCAAAAACTGTGGTACATTTATACCATGGAATATTACACAGCAATTAGAAACAATGATATTGCAGCCTTCAAAGGTAAATGGATGGCTATGAAAGAGATCATGCTGAGTAAATCAGCTTAACCCAGAGATCTAAGGGTCGATTGTCTCCACTCATCTGTGGAGGTGGGGACTAGACCCTGGACAATGAGAAAGTTGGTCTAGTAGCATGAGTTAAATCCAGATAAGATGTAATGCTTTACAATCTAATACTTTTTTTAGAGTTATAGTGGGAAGGGGAAGGGAGGGATAAAGGAGGGTAATTGGCGGGGGGGCACTCCTGGGGATAAATGCAATATCCAGAATATATACACATTTTATATTATTTTGTTAAAATCTTGTAAGGTTGCTCAAAAATAAAATTAAAAATAAAAATAAAAATAACAACTGAAAAAAAATAATAGGCTAATAGGCAAAGTACAGTATTCACAATGTATGACTCAGAAATGCACAAATTTTTTATGCATACTCTTTAGAATGATTACAAACTGAATAATGTCTTGTACTGAACATAAATCATCTTGAGAATTTAATTGAATTCAAGAGTTATATGCATGTGTTCCATAAATATGATCAAACTTCTCTTTGTGTTATGTAAACCCTATGTGTATGGCTATAAACGTGTATAGCTGCATTCTTTCAGAAGTTTGGCTTCTTTCCTCACCAGAATATTCAGATTTTTTTTTTGCTACCTTCTGCATTTGTCAGTCTCTCAAATTCTGTGTGTCACTTCCGTGCGCATTTCCATGGAGAATGAGTAGGCTTTCTGTTGCACAATGAGATGGTGCATTTTTTCAGCATATGCACACATAAGCATTCTTTTGTGAATGGGACTGATAGGGTCAGATAATGTTTAAAGGGAAAGGCTTTATGTCTCTCAGCCTTCTATGTTTCCACATGGATGCTCCCACACACACATAGATTGAATTATGAACAGACCCATTAATGCTGGGATCACAAAAGGTCAAGTTATGTCTTCTCTTACCTCTATTCATATTGCCTTTGTGAGAAAAAAAAAGGATTTGCAAAAAAAAAAAAGATTTATGATAACAAATTTTAAAGAACACTTTTCCTCTTTTAGCAACATCCGTGATTTGAAAAAAAATCATATCATTTAAAATAAATCAGGAATATTGTATTACCTACCTGATTTTAGCACATGAGTTATTTCATATGCAGGATTGTCTTTAAGGGGGTGACATATTATAATAACTGAGATGAAAACATAGCACTTGAGGATAAAATACCTTATGAATATGTAAAGAAACATAAAATTTGAGTAAAATTGAATGGAAACATCATCAAAACATCATTGGCAGTATTCTTGATGTTTGCTCCTATGTTAAGTTATCTTTGATAACTTATTGTTTGATAATTTTGAATTTAAAAGATGATAACTGGTTTAATTATGATTCATGTAATCCTGGGGCCAAGGAAAAGAGCAAATATGATAGAAAAAAATTGAAACAAGACAGAATTTATCCAAATGAAAATTTAAATCTTTAACCAATAGCCCTTTAGAGTGCAAATGACATCATGACATCATCAGTTGTATGGTTGGTTGATTTCTGATGTCACATGAGATCCCCTATCAGTTAAAGGGTATGGATTGTGACAGTAAAACCAGTCATGTATAAAAGAGTTCTCAAATCAAAGTCTGAAATTCTTAAAAAAAAAAAAAAACTTTTATGGTTGTTCAAAAATAAAAAAGAAAAATTAAAAAAAAGACCTTTACAGAATGCCTATTATTTGTTGGACACTACAATATGTACTGAAGACACAAATGAGATAAAACACAACAATCCCTGTCTTGAAATCACTCTATATTTTTCTCTAGGAAACTACAAAGTCCCTGGTTTCTTGTGCCTGGTATTCAAGAAAATGCAACAATTCTTTACAAGAAACAATGATTGGCCTGTATTCATATTGGGCCATGAAAATAATGTATGTCTCCATGAATAGCAGGGAACACTCTATGCAATACTCTCTGGAAAGTACTGAAATATTAAAACTAAGTTTCCATAAATTCCTACAGTATGCAGACAGTAAGAGATCTGACACTAAAAGAAAAAAGTGACTCAAATTTTTAAGAAGTCATGGACTAAAATGTAGTCAGTTGCCTGTCCCACCAAAAATATCAGGTATTTTCTTGATTCTTTTATAATTCACACATGATTTAAAGATTCAGATTATAGGAAGACTATGAAATTTCACACACAAAAAAAAAAAAATCACAGACATTCTATTTCT
Organism: Aplodontia rufa; assembly: GCA_004027875.1. NCBI lineage: Eukaryota > Metazoa > Chordata > Mammalia > Rodentia > Aplodontiidae > Aplodontia > Aplodontia rufa. Next base: position 13,233 of record PVKS010025191.1, read on the forward strand.
ACTTCCTTTGTTACCTGACCAGTAATCATCTATTTGCTGTAGGAAACAAACATGTCATTCCAGGGATGTCATTCCTAAAATGAACAATCACTACCTACAGTTGATGTTTAAACACAAACATCCATGGCAGATAACTGGGATTTGAACTTTGCTTAAGCATCTACTAGTGAGTCAATACAACCTACAAACTCATTGGGATTTTTGTTATTGTTGTTGTTGTTTGGTTGGTTGGTTTTGCTTCAAGAAGTATGTTCCTTTTGATAGCTATGATGGTGTAAAAATTACAGAGACATGAGAAACTATTAAGATGTTAGGACATCCCAACAGATGCTCAATACTTTTTGAAGAAAATCTGCATGTGTATTTATTTCTGCTTGTTAACTTTACCCAACAAAAGAATGTATTTCTCTTTCAAATGCACTGTAATGCATTAGTTTTACAGTGTGACTTTGCCCTACCTTTTTCATTGCTGTATAGTAATAGGATCTCATAATAGAGATGGAACTCTCCTGGGAGCATTTTGGCAATTTTTATGTACCCATTGGAGTTGCACAATGATTGGAAATGCACTTGATTAGTTCTGGTAGAGAGTAGTGCTGTTTAATGTCCTTCTCTGCATAGGAAAATGACAAACAGGGAAGATTTGGTTCACTTCCTGCATGACTTTCAAATGCCCCACCATAATTTCATGTAGGTAAATAAAATAATTTGTTTATCTGAGCCTAGCATCTAATTATTTTCTATCTATATCAAAATGTATTTTTGCACAACGTTAATATACATGAAATTCTTTAAGCCTATGCTTTCCTTTTAAATGGGAAGATTGCACTTTGTTTTTATCCAGACTATTCCAGGAGTTGTTCACTGATTTGGAATGATGTCCCTAAAGGCACCACTCATTGCATTTGAACCAATAATAGTAAATACTTGCATCATCACATTTGTAGCTTAGGCAGATTTTTTTTTTCAGTGAAAACTTGAGGTGCCATTAGCGTTTACTGATATCCATAAAATGCAAAGTTCTCATCACATTTTATTAACAATTAACAACTTGAAATTGCCTTTATTTTTTAATCTCATTTCTATCTTTTCAATTTTACAATTCCCAGATCTACCATAATATTTCTCTATTTCCCCCTGCACTGCTATTTTCTTTTCCTTAAATCACCAATTACCTGTTAACTGTCAAAATACATGGTCACTGTGGCCCTTCCAGATACTCAAGAAAGAATGTGGGGGCTGGAAAGGTTGCTCAGTGGTACAGCACTTGCCTGGCATGCACAGGAACCCAAGTTCAATCCTCAGCATGATATACACAACTAAGTGAAGAAAAAACAAAACACCAATGAAACTATTAAATTTTTTCTCTTTCTTTCACATTCTCTCTCTCCCTCCCTCCCTCATTCCTCCCTTCCTCTCTCTCTCACTTTAAAAAAGAAAGAAAGAAAGAATCTGTACCTCAATGTGTGATTGCATGATAGAATTTATTTTCTGGGGGGGCTGGAACAGTGGCTTAGCAGTTACAGTGCTTGCCCAGCATACGCAAGTACACGGGTTCAAACCTCAGCACCATGTACACAACAAAGTCTCAGATGAATGAAAGCCACATGAAAAACTAAATAAAAATTGTTTCTCTCTCTCTCTCTCTCTCTCTCTGTCCCTCTTAAAAAAAAAGAATTTGCTTTTTGGAATATTCTATCTCATCTACATCCCACATAAGACAGGGAATTATTTTAACACATACTCATAAATAAGGTCCAGTCAATTTACAGAAATTTCGTGCTTTCTCACTTTCTCATGTTCACTATCTATAATTTGTCTTGACATGGTTTCCCTCCTGCAGTTAAGGCTATTTGCCTCCTTCTTTTAACACAGAAGCTCATCTAGTCTATCATCATTTAACCTAGCAATACTTTGTGTTCTAGTGTCCACTGTGCCTCTGCTCTTTCATTTTCTTCTACCTACTCAGCACGGCTTTTAATTTTGCTTCTTCTAGGTCCTATCTTAGCCATTACAAGTAGATGCAAGCATCTGACTATTTCATTTTGGCTACTTGTGTAGTCATGCTTAAGCATTATGTATTGAAATGCACACTTCTTTATTATACTTTCTCCTTTAAATTATGTTGAGGACATTATATTTATATAATATAATTTAGGTTTTAAATTATGTGTGCAGGTAAGCTATACCATGAATTTAATCTTGGAAAACAAAATATTTATTATAAGAAGAGGACTTTGGGTCTACAAAAAATGGATACTGTTTGACCACTCCCTGCCACCCACAAGCACTTTTCTTTCTCCTCTCTGATCTGTAGTCTGATCTGCTTCTCAAGGCTCTTTAAAATGCTTTATAATTAGATTTTGAAGGTCTTCCTGTCATGAAGTTCTCTTCTCTGAAACACCTTGAAAATGCTTCTACAAAACATAGCTCTATTTGCAACAAGGAAATGGCACTTAATCTCAGTATGACTTAAACTATCACTGCTGGTTTCAAGTATGTGCGTATGTATAATTGTCTCACCTACTAGACTATAAGATTGTAGATGGTAAAACTATTAGCCATGACCTTATGCCCTACTACTACACTCTTCTCAAAGTTAGAACTCAATAAATTCTGGATAGGTACACAACTAACTTCTAGACTCTGTATAGTAGTATAGTTCTCGGAACATCCCTTTACCATAGCATCTAACAGACCAAACTTTACATGGCTAACTCTCTCACAAACTGGTAGCTCCTTGAAGAAAGGGACCATGATTATTCATCTTTGTAATCACAGCATCTGAGCAGACTGACTAATTAACAGAAATCATCCAATGAGTGTTTATGAATGACTAGAGAATGCATTAAGTTCATAAGGGGGATTTTTTTTATCTTTTCTTTTCTTTTAGAGAAGGAAAAGTGTATTTGGCACTTACAGCATCAGGAGTCTCAAACCACAGACAGGCAGCTCCGTTCCTTGGTATTTCAAGTGAGGCAGAACATCATTGTGGAAATGTGGTGGAGGAAAGCAGCTCAGAACACGGCAACAAGGAAGCAGAAAGAGAGAGAGCTCCACTCAACAAGGATAAAAGATATACCTTCAAGGCATGCCCCCAGGTAGCTACCTTCTCCAGCCATATCTAATCTGCTACAATTACTACCCAGTTAATTCCTATCAGGGGATTAATGTACTGATTAGGTTAAAGCTCTCACAACACCATTATTTCACCTCCAAACTTTTCATCACTGTCTCACACATGAGGTTTGGGGAACACCTCATATCCAAGCCATAACATTCTGTCCCTGGTCCCTAAAGTGTATGCTTATCTCACAAAGCAAAATACTTTTAATTTTTTCCAAGAGTCCCCATAGTCTCAACAGTTCCAAGATTGTCCAAAAGTCCAAGTCCAAAGTCATCACCAAAACTCAAGGCAAATTCTCAGCATGAACTCCTGTAAAAATCAAAAGCATGTTACATGTATCCAATTTATAAAGGAATAGAGTAAACACTTCCATTAAAAAAAGAGAAATAGGGGCACAGAAAGAAGGGATGGGACCAAAATAAGATGGAAATCCAGCTGGACAAACAAGTGCTATAGCTCTGAGATGAAAAAGTCAGAGCCAGATAAAACGAAGTTACAAGCCCCACCTCCTCCTCAGTGCTGTCATGAATAGCAGAGACACTATTTTGAGAAACAGCTGTCTATGGTGAAGGCCATTTCCCCTTGTTATGTCCACTCCTGTAAACTTGCTTCCCCTGAAGCCCCTCTCCCCTTATCACCTCTGTTTCTGTAAACATGCTTGCTGCCTCCTGTAAGACCCCTGCACGAGCTCTTGGTCATGCAAGCCAGGAATGTGTGTAACAAGACAGGATTGAGTTAATGCTGACAGCCTACAAATATTGCGTGAAACTGTGGGTCGGGGCTCAGGAGTAAAAATTTCTATGGGTCCACTGGCTAATAAACCTGAGTTCTCCCATTCTCCAAGTGCTGCATGGTGCTTCCTGACTGGTCTCTTTCCCACCACAGCTCCACGTTCAGCATTTGGAGTGCTTGGCATCCTGATGTTCTCTCTAAAGAGCTTGTGTAGCTCTGCCTCCATGGCTTTGCTGGTTGCAGCCTATGTGGCCTCTTTGTTGGTTTGTCTCTGCTTAATTCCTGCAGCTTTCCTCTGCAGATGTTCCATAGTACTGGCATTTCTTAATTTCAGGGGTCTCCATAACAGCTCAGTTTCCTTCTCACTTCTCCATGCATGGCCCTATCAGAGACAGCCCACAGAGACTCCAACCCTGGGGTACTTTGCCTGGTTTCCCAGGCCTTCCTTTGAAATCCTGAGGGAAGCCTCTATGATCCCCTAACTCCAGCATCCTGCAATCTTGCAGAACCAGAACCACATGGTTAACTCCAAGGTCTGCCACCATCTCAAGCAGTAGCCAAGCTTCCAGGGACCACAGCTGCAGCAGCCTTTGAGTATCTGGGTGATTGGGCCTGGAAAATCTACTTCTTAGGCACCCTTGTGCAAGCAGAGTGCCCCCACTGATTTCTTCTCAACCAAATTTTTACTTTTACACCTTTGAACCTCAGATGGATATGGTCTTGCCAGTTCCTGAGAATGCCCACAAGCCATCTTTCCTGTTGTTTCTTGGTTATTATTAGCAGCATCTATTTGGTAGCTATAAAGTCTTTAACAACTACACCTTCCTTAGCCCCAGTTCTACTGCAATTTTCTAGCCAAGCTGTAAATTTTCCATATCTTTCTGCTTTACTTTCTGCTCCCAATTATCACAATAAACTTGGCTAAAAGCTGCCAGTAATATCCACACCACCTGAATACTGTGCTGCCTAGAAATTTTGTCTGCCAGATTAAGAAGTTCATCACCTTTAAATTCAGAAAGTCTCGGAACAAGGGCAAAATGTAGACAATTTCTTAGCAAGAATGTAACACAAATGGCCTTTACTCCCGTTCCCAGTGGAGTTCTCCTTACCAGCCAAGTCTTTGCAATACACAGCTCTACCCACATTCTGGTCTTCTAAACTTCCACCAGAATCACCCATTAAGGTCCACTTACAACAATCTAAAACTTTTCCAGTTAGCATTTCTAAACTTTCCAAAATTCCCCCCACAAATTCCAAAAAGCTCCAAAAGCTTCTGAACTATATATTCAGGTTAATCACAGCAATGTCCCCACTTCTTGGTATCAATTTCTGTTTCAGACAACTTTTTCATTACTGTGACCAAAAGACCAGACAAGAAAAATTTTAGAGAAGAAAAAGATTATTTGGTGCTCACATTTTCAGAAATCTCTGAGGAATGACCAGCTTCATTCCTTGGAGCTATAGATAAGGCAGAACATTGTGGCAAAAGAGTGTGGTGGAAGAAAGCAGCTCAGGACATGGCCACCAAGAAGCAAAGAGATCATAAGAGGGATTCTGATGTACTTTCAGCTGGCATGGAGCCAGATTAGTAAGAATAAATGCAACTAAATTCACTGCAATACAGGAAATCTCAGAATACAGGTTCCCAGGATTTTACCTACTGATTCACAGTATCATTTTGTTCTTACATCATATTTAATTTTCAGTCCTCTTCTTTGCAGAAATTTTCTATACGATGAAATTCTTTAAAAGGAGTCTTAAAGAAAGAAAAAAATAATTAACCCCATACTGGGGGTTATCCTCTTTTTTAAAATGGAAGGAATTCTAGTCAAGGACTAACTTATGTAGAGTTGGAATTAATTCTAAATGTCTGGAAGAACTTATTCTAACTCATTTTACCATATATGTATTATCAGAGAATCAGCATGTGCTATTGTTTAAATAATACCTAATGTCTTATTGTAATTTAATCATAAAATAATTCACATTCATTATAGAAATTTTGAAAAAGAGAGTAAGTATATTCAAATTTAAATAATACATCTTACCAAAGATTAACACTGCTTCTGTATATTTCTTTACAGTTGTTTTTCTATGCATCTGTAGTCTATGATTTTACTGATTAGGATGATATAGCATAAACAGGTGGTTTTTCCAATTTTTAAGCTATATCAATATTTTTTTAAAAAATTCCTGTTACATAAACAAACTTTTTGATCTCAGGACCCCTAACTGACCAAGGACTCCAAAGAGCTTTGAATATTAAACTAAGAAAATTTTTAACATTTACTTATTAACTTTAAGAATAACAATGATAAAACAAATTAAATCTTAATATAAATAAAATATTTACATGAAAAATAATGTATTTCCCAAAATAAAACAAATTTTATAGTAATTTTTTCAGTTCCTAGGGATTGAATCCATGCTTGGCAAGTGTTCTACCTCCAAGCTACATCCTGAGCAAAACAAAAATTTTAATAATAATAGAGACATTGATTTTATGTTTTTGTAAATCAATTTACTGTCTGACTAAATAGAAAATAGCTAGAGTCTCACATATGTTTCTGCATGCATTCTGTTTTTATATTGCACATCGTGTAGCCTCCAGGGGAAAAAAAAAAGCTCCACTATGCAATTATGAAAAATTAAGAGTGAAAAGAGCCAATGATATCTTACTATTGTTATAAAAATAATTTTTACCTCAGGATCTCTTAAAGGGTCTCAAGGACCCCCATGTGTTCCCAGACTATACCTTGAGAATCACTGGCCCACAGTGCTAGGTGTGAGAAAATGTTAATGGGCCTCTACTTCAGGGACAGGTTGTACTACATACAATCCTAGAGTTCCATATTGGTTTTGTCCTAGAATGCTGGTCTTGGCTATAGTCATGTACCTTTCTTGGGGGACAATCCACATGTGGACTACCAGACCTCAGGTTCCACAACCACAATGGCACAACAAACAACCAGAGACTTGGCTGGGATAGTGGAACTGGGTGAAGTGCCAACAAGCCATATATTATTTTTACAATATAAAAATAAGTTTTTTAAAGAGAGAGAGGGACAGTGAGAGAATGAGAAGGAGAGAATCAATTTTAATTTTTCATGTGGCTTTCGTTGCTCCAACACTTAGCTCCATATGTGGTGCCAGGGTTCAAACCCACATCCTTGCGCACACCAGGCAAGCACTGTAACCGCTAAGCCAACACTCCAACCCAAGATCTTTATTTTTATCTTGAAAAGAAACTATTAATCCTTTGGCTAAAAATAGAAACCTTAAATGCTATCTGTAATGATTAATATTGTTTGTCAGGTTGAGCAGACAACAACTTGCTCAGATATTTGATGAAATATTATTCTGAGTATATCTGGAAAGGTGCTTCTAGATTAGATTAACATTAGAATCAGTACACCGAGTAAGCAAATTGCCCTTCCCAGTATGGGTAGGCCTCATCCAATCAGTTGAAAGTTTAAATAGAACAAAAAAGCAGACCAGCAAAGACCTTCTGCCTGACTATCTAAAAACTGGGAAATTAGGGTTTTTCTATCTTCTGACTTCATCTGAAACATCTGCCACATTGGAGATTAGAACAATACCTCTAGTCCTTCTAGGTCTCCAGGGGGCCAACCACAAACCTTAGGACTTGTCAGCCCCCAACATAATGTGAGTCAATTCCTGATAATAAACTTAAATATATCTACATATGTGTGTTTATATATCTACAAACATATGTAAACACACACACACATATATAAATCTTATATATAAAATCTTACTGGTTCTCTTTCTCTGGAAAATTTTGACCAATGCACCATCTTTATAAAAAATGAAAGTTATGAAAATCATAAGAGCTGGGAATGTGGCTCAGTTGTAGAGTGTTTGCTCGGCATGTGCAAGTCCCCAGGTTCAATCCCTAGCACCACAAAAAAGAAAAGAAAATGCCAACTCAAAGAGACCAACACTAGTAGTGTCTAGCCAAGCACCACCTCTTGAAGGAGCTTTTCACAGTGAACCACACCATTTGTAAGGCTATCGGTAACATGTGAAAGATGCAGGAGTTTAAAGCAAAGTAACCCCATGTAGTCCAGGACTGGTAGGATGGGATGATAGGATGGATCTATCCATCATGAGCTACATATACATCATTTATAGCTCATGATGGATAGGTCCATCCTATCATGAGCAATATATGTCCCTCACATGAACAATATATTAATCTTTTGATAGCTAACATCTGTGTTCAAAACTAATTATGTGATTATGATTTCATTTTTGATATGTTTTTCTATAGGAAGATGCAAGTGATTGTAAGTAGTTTGACTAGAGAGAGAACCCTACTGCTCATTATAAACTGCTCAAATAGTCAAATAGTCTGATTTTACTTTTTTAAAAATACAATGATTGTGTCAAGAAGCTTATCTTAAACAGGCCAAGAAAAGTATCTAACAGTTGTAACACACATTCCAAGTCCACTTCCCTTCTAAAAGATTTCTTAATCATGTCTCATACCATGTGCCTCCCTGGCCACAATTGTTTGGACTAGGGATGGGTACTTTACTTGACTAAGTCTCAAAAGCTCTGCCCAACACTGGCCTCCTACACTATGGACATTAATTCAACCAGTTGTGTTCTCTCTCTTGGGAAATTCAAACTGGAGACTTAGAAGTAGTTGGTAGCAACTGGACCATTTAAAGCAGGAACAGAAAATGGGTGTGTCTCCGTTCTGGTGACTGTCAGTAAAAGAGAAAGCCACAATGCCTGCAAAATCATGGAACTGCTGCCAGACCCCAGAGCAATTACGCAATCGTGGCTGACATCCTGTCTCCATGAAGCCTAAAATGTATCTGCTCCTATTTTGCTTTCAAAAATTAAAAAGCATATTTTGTTCTTACAGTTTATAATGGTATAAATCACAGGTTGTTATGTGAGTAGGAAGATAATTTAGCCACAGTTATCCTCTATGTTATAGTGGTCAGGGGGAGCTCTTAAGATTTAGAACACATATGAAAATCTAAAATGTCTACCCAGAAAAGAACAGTAAAATATGAGTAAAGACAGCCAGGCATAAGATAAGAGAGACATGCGCTCTGTTGAAGGAAACAATTTTTCCCTAGCTTTGGTCAAAGTTGCTATTCAGAAGACGACACTGGTAACCAGAACTTCCAGTTTTAAATAATATAATGCATGTCAAGTGATTAATATATGCTGAGAGCCAGATCTGATAGCTGTTGTCTGGATTACTGCCAGTGACTACCCTTGACGGAGGCACAGCTCTGACTGAAAACAATTTTGTGCATGGCTCAAAAAAAAAAAATGTCTAATTTCAGCTTGGAATTTCAGTTATGTGAATTTGCAGCTGGTGTCTGATGTACTTGGTCTGAAAAGGCCTTAGAGCTTGGCAGGGGGACAGTCTCTGTGCAAAACATGCAGAGTGCTCTGTCCCTGAAGCTTTACTTGGGAAAAATACTGTATCATGATATCATGTTGTGATGCAGGGTGATTATGGTCCAGGAGCTTAAAAACTGTCTATGTCCTTGATACTAGACATCAGTTGTTGAATAAAAATCCCTTGGGCTGGAGCAGCTGCTCAGCGGTTGTTGCACTTGCCTGGCAGGCGCAACTAGGTGAGTTCAAACCCCAGCACCACATACACAACAAAGTTTCAGAGCAATGAAGACCACATGAAAACTAAATAAAATTGATTCTTTCTCTCTCTCTCTCTCTCTCCCCCCCTCCCCCCCTCCATGTTTATTTTAAAAAGCTAATTATTTTAAACCATTATCAATAATTATTCTATTTAAAGTCAAAAAGTTATCTGCTTATAATGACTGAAGCCATGTATTGAGAGTATGCCGTATATACATGAAGAACGTTTCTAGTCAGAACCAACAGAGACAAAAACAGTCCTTGACTTTGGGCTCAGACTTGGTTGCTAGGGAACAAAAGCCTTAAGAAAAAACAATTATAATTATCAAAATGCTCCTGGTGCTGTGACCTTCAAAGCCTTGCCTGCTTCTAGAAATTTTCTCATAATTTACTTTCTCTTGATAAAATTCTATAAAATAAACTTAGCTCTAGGTCATTGTTTCTCTATCAGAGGACAGTGTCCCTCCTGGTCCCAGGTTTTTCTCTATATGTCTATGGGTCTTCTTCTTTATTTTTTTAGGCCCTCATCACCCCTTGCTGGTATCCGAGTTCAGCTGTGTAGGTTGTGGTGCATATATACCCATCACATTGTAAGAGCTCATTAATATTAGTTTTTATTGGTTTTATATCATTTATAATCATCATTAGCTGTCACATATCTAAAGGAATCATCTGGAGAAATGAAACTACTTAGCAAATTTATATGTTCTAATCCTTTAGCACATTTTCATCTCACAAATATTAAAGTGTGTCTAAATGGTCTCTTAGTAATTCTTGAAACCCCTAAAATTTAAGGTATGCTGACTCTTCTGACTTACTTCTGCTAATGATCCATTGGTTTGAAGGAACACCAGTCTACCCATTTCTTGGTTTTTATGACCTATATTTTCCCTGGATAATTACCCCCATAGACATCTTCAGAAGTTGCTTATCAGACAAAATGCATATTGGTCAAAATGTGATTTTCTCTGAGTTGGTTTAGGCCTTTAAGCAGAGCATGCCAGTTCTAACCAGCTCTTTCAAAACAAATCAATAAGTTTTCTTGTCTTTAGTGGTTTGAAAAATGAAGTTAACTAAGAAATTAGCAAGGAGATTATATCTTCAAAAACAACATAATAATGCAACATGCACACATGCAGAGCAAGCACTTTCACTTTATTTACAACTCCAGGCTTTAGAATGGCAGCAACTAATTTGTTTTATTTTGCTTGTTTTTAAGAAATTGTAGAAGAACCCATCACTAAGATGAAAGTAACTGTGGACTTCCTTCTGTTTTCCCAACTCTTTCAATTTAATATCCACAACATATTTAAATCGCAACAAATTCTTAAAGTATATAACGTTGTATTAGTAGAATCCATTCTAATGTAGCTTCCTGCCTAGGGGCAGTATGCATAGAGTAGAGCATAGAAACATTTTAGAGTCACAGTAACCTGGATTCAAATTCTGGTGTGCTTATCAGGTATGTATTTTTGGCAAATTCCTTAACCTTTCTGCGCTTGTGTTACCATCTCCAAAGATGGCAACAATAAGGCTTACTTTATAGCTGACAAGAGGATTAAATAAAAAACACAGAAAAAGGATCTTTCTATTATCTATCATTTTCAGACTTCTTTTAAGAAGAGAGAGAAGGAGAGAGAGAGACAGAGAGAAGTTTATTTAGTTTTTCATGTAGACTTCTTCATTTCTCCTACACTTGTTGTGCATGTGGTGCTAGAGTTTGAACCCACGTCCTTACACATGCCAGTCAAGTGCCACAACCACTAAGCCACCTCTCCAGCCCCCATTTTCAGACATTTAATAAATGATTACTTTCTCATTTTGATTCCATTATACTCAGCACAAGGTGAGGATCAATCAAGTTTCTTATACATTTCAGAAGATAAGATGACATAAATGTCCTTAGACAAAATACTGAAGTCAAGTGTTCTTCCCCTTCATGCCTTTAATGAGTACAGGTTTGTGCTGCTCCTTCATTCCAGGTAGATCTGTCTGGAGTAGGTGCAATGGAAATGTCACTTATGTATCTACTTGCCATTTTTTTAACAAACATTGAGCCTTCTTATATGACAGGCACTGAAGATAACTAAATACAAGTGACTCCCATTACTTCAAAGAGCTTATTTCAGGCTATAACAGACTCATCTTAAATAACATGTCCTAAGATATATTCCGCAGAACACCAGTTCCACAAGTTAATAAATGTTATAAGAAAACTAAGTTTAAGGAAAATTTTTAAAATTTGTTTACCATGAGGTAATTTGCTTGGGGACTTAAACTGCAGTGCTTGTATTTAAGCACAGGACCTTTCCTTCAAGGAATAATTCAAGAGGCTAGTAATATTTGTCAGGACAAGATTTGGGCAGAACAGACCTACAGAATTGCAGAAGTTTCCCCATCCAGTGCTTCTGCAAGCCCTCATGGGAGGTGGGTAGGTAGCAACCATTTTCCCCAGTGCCATTATGTAATACTACTTCAGTCCTACCTGTTGAGATAGTGTTTCTCATTTCCCAATAGGGATCATAAAAATACCTACCTCCTAGGGTTCTTTTGAGGAATAAATACAATAGCATGGGGAAAGTATCAGGTGTAGAGTGAAAGTAGAACCTAATAGATAGTCTTTCCCTTCCCCCATTATTCTATGCTAGATTTTATTATATCCTGGAAAGTACAGTGCAATCAGTCAGAGATAAATACATCCTGCTAATTGAAAGGGCAAATGCATGTGCCTCATCGTCTGTACTTCCTCTATTATTTTGCCTGCAGTTTTGTACCTCTCTGCATTTTTTTGTTCCAGCCAGAAATGCTGAGATAACAGAAAAGAGCAACTGTATTTTCATCTTGTCCAAATAAGAAATCCTGACTGCCATCAAAGAGAAGTAGATCTTCTATTTACACATCAGTTGGTTTGGAGTCCTACATTTTTACATCAACCAAGTATTACCATTCTCTAGCAAAAATTCAGTAAAATCCTCCAAACTTTTTCATGGTCAAGAAATTCCAAAGCTGGGGGAGGGGGAAGTATGTGATGATATTTAAACCAACTTTTCATATGCTTTGTGAAATGCAGTGTCTAAGATTCATAATTTAGATTCCTGAATCATTACTATAATCCATGTCTGTTATAAATAATTCACTTAATAGCACTTCTATGTATTGTATATAATCACTAGTGCTCCATTCAGTCAACTTATCGGAGAATGAGCTATTTACACATATGTGAATTTTCCAGATAAATGAGGTTCATTGTTGACCCATTTCCTACTCCACTCATCCCACCTTACTTACAAAGCAGGAGGTCTAGAAAGCAGAGAAGAAAATAGAGAAGGTGTGGAGAAAGGACAAAGTCCACATTAAGAATACAGAAGAGTGGGGTTGGAAAAGTGGATCAATGGAAGAGTACCTGCCTGGCATGCAAAAGGATACAGGTTTGATTCCCTGCACCATATACACATACAAACTAAGTAGAAGAAAATCAAAAGCCAGATGAAAAAAGAAAAATATTTTCTCTCTCTCTCTCTCTCTCTCTCTCTCCATCTTAAAAACAATGCAAAGCACTGAAGAGAACCTGACCGAGAAGATAAGGAGAGAGAGCCATATGCAACACACCAACACAAAAAGAACTCTCCATGCTGCCTAGATGCAGACCTTGAAAGACCTTGAGGAATGGGCTTTGGGAGAAGGGGGGAAGCACAGATAGACTGACTAGAGAAGTTTAGAGACATGAGCTCTGAAATTAAAGATTCTTGAATTAGAAAAACTTGTGTTTTTTATTCTATAATTATAGATTTAACACTGAAAGATTTGAAGAAATTTTATCTTAGGAGTCCTTGGAGCTTATTGAGAACCTTTGGATAGGCCTTGGGAATGTGTTAAGAAGGGCCCGAGAGAAAAAGAAAACAGAATAATTCATTAATAGGACTGGTTTTCAATTGTGAAAGCAAGGGGAGTGGAAAGAACCTCTACACTTTCTTCTCGTTTATTAAGCATCTAACAAACCAGGCTGGGGGTGTGGGGGAAGGAGCTCATAATTCAGGACAAGAGGTCTGTGCACCTGCCAGAATATTGTCTGTGCTAATTTAGAAGCTGAGGCAAAACTCTTTGAGAGGCAAAACATCCATCATTTTACCACTATGCTTCCATTATCAAAAAATTCAAAACATAATCTAAACATCATAATATCAAAATGACTATTACAAATACTCATTCCTATTTTGACAAGGGTATCTAAGGTGCTGAGAAACAAGATATCTACCAAGCTTCCTCAGCTCTCTTGTATATTATATTTTTATTTTATTTTAGTTGCTTTTATCTTTATTCTTAGTGTTGGCTATTATTTCTGGTGACTATAAATTTTTCTAAATCTGGTAATCTTTCTATTTCCCTTCTGATTTGCTATTTCTAATATATTATGATCTGAAAACAATAGAATGATGATATTGATTTGAAGTGTAGCTCAGATAAGAATAAAAACTACTAAGAGAATCTATTATGAGTACACAAACTTTAGTTAGATATTCTCTCAGTTCAGGTGGATTTGAACAGACTTTTTTCTTGTTTCTGAACTGAATATTTTCCAGATAGCTGCATTTAAAGACAAATGATATCCATATTAGTTTGGTATAAGTCCACTTGATAAATCCTATGCTCCTGATGACTCTTATCTTTTTCTCACATATATCAGTAAATTCCACTAGATTTACCTTGGGAAAATGTGCAGAATGTAAGCATCTTTCATCATTTTCACTACCATTCTAACCCAAACCATCATTATCTCTCAACTGAATTATTGCAATATCTCCAAACCCATCTCTGTGCTTCTACGTTTGATCCCCTTCAGTCAATCAAACCTAGCCATAATTGTCCATTGAAATCTTAAAATGGATATATTATGACCTCCTCTGCTCCCTCCAATGGCTACCTACTTCACTCAGAGTAAAAGCCAAAGCCATTACCACCACCTCTGCAACCCTACATGATTTCATTTACAACATCTCATTAACATTCATTCCCCTCCAACTGGTCCCCATCTCTGTTCTTTAGATGACACTAGAACAATATCCCTGTGCCCTGGCTATTTCTTCTGCTTGGACACACTTCTTAGATAGTTCACTTCTTTCAGGTCTTTTCACAGTCATCCCATTCACATTGAGAACTTCTTTGACCACTCTGCAACAATTTCTGTGCCACTTTGTTGAGGTTTTTTTTTTCCTTCTCCTTGGCACTTGTCATGCCATATTTTTACCTATATATTGTGTTTATTGACAATTTCCCCCATGAAAAGGTAAACTCCATGAGTGTATTTTTAAAATCTATTTATTTTTTGTCTTTAATATCTCTAGTGACTACATCATTATCTGTACATAGCACATGCTATTTTGGAATGAATAAGTGGCTATCAGACAAGAGAAGGAAATCAAAGGAATTCGAATAGGAAAAGAAGAAGTTAAACTATATCAACACCCATAAATCAATAGCTTTCCTATACTCCAACAGCAGTTCTGCCACTGAAGAAATTAGGGAATCCATCCCATTCACAATAACTTCAAAAAGAATAAAATACTTGGGCATTAATCTAACAAAGACAATACACCTCTACAATGAAAACTATCAAACATTGATAAAAGAAATTGAAGAAGACCTGAGAAAATGGAAAAAATATTCCAAGTTCTTGGTTAAGCAGAATCAATATAATTAAAACGACCATTCTGCTGAAAGCTCTATACAGATTCAACACAATCCCCATCAAGATACCAAAGACATTCTTCGTGGATATAGAAAAATCAATTCTCAAATTCATTTGGAACAACAAGAAACCCAAAATAGCCAAAGCATTATTAACCAGAAGAAGCAGGAGGTGACACAACATCTGAACTGAAATTATACTATAAGGCTGTAGTAACAAAAACAGCATGGAATTGGTAACAAAAAAAGACATGAATCCCAAAGACCCCATGCCAGGATCCTGCCCATCACTGCCCTGGCCTTTGGCCCTGACAGGAGTGCAGGACACCCCTCAAGGACACTGCACCAGGACCCTGCCTATCACTGCCCAGACCTCTGGCACTAGCTGGCACTCAGGACACCCTTGAGGACACCACACCTTTTGTCTCCATCTGCTCAGGCCCCAGCCTCCAGCCCCAGACCCAGCAGGCGATCAGGACACTCCCAAGGACTCTACATCTAGAACCCACCCAGCCATTGTACCACCCATGGCCTCAGCCAGCACACAGAACACCCCAAGGACCCTGCACCTGGACCCCACCCAGCTGTCATGCATACCTGTCCCCACCACCAATGATCCCAGGCCCCAGAGTAGCACATATGCAGGCCCATTCCAGCCTGCCTCACATCTCTGGGAACCCAGGACCCAGCTAAGTGCCCCTGTTGATGAGTTTCAACAACCCAGTGGCTGTCCCACAACCACACCAGGTTCCAGATCCCAGTCCTGAAGCCTAGCTCCACAAGGTACAGGAAAATGAGGCTTCAGGCAGAAACAGCTTTCTGGAAGAAAGAGGTCATCAAAGAGATGATGTTTAACCCGACCCTTTGACCTGCAAGAAAGAAACACTCAGCAATTGCCTTGCTTCAACACAGGCAACCTCAATTCAAAGATCCAGAAGAAGACTTTCAAAGATGAGGAAAAACCTAGAGAAGGTTCACCACAAACAACAACTCCCCTAACAAGGAGCCCATAGACAGGGAGTGGATTGAAAGACCAAGAAAAAATTATCAATGATCTGATTCAAAAAATGAACACTGAACTAAAAGAAGATTTAATGAATGGACTAAATGAGAAAACTCAAGAGATGAAAATCTCTATTATCAATGAAATTCGCATATTGAAAAAGGAAGAAATGGAGCTAAAATCTGCAATCAATCACATCAGAGGAACAATGGAAGAATGTAATAATAGGCTAACTTCTACAGAAAATAGAACCTCACCTCTAGAAGAAAGAACTTCCAACGACAGGCTGAGCAAGCTGGAGTACACAGATGACAAAAAAGAAAAAAGAAACACATGAAACAAGAACAGAATTTTCAAAATGTCTGGGACAAAATCAAAAGAAACAATATGAGAGTAATTGGGATAGAATAAGAAATTGAAATGTAAACAAATGGCATAAAGAACATTTTCATTAGCTTTTGAGCAGAAAAAATATCGTGAAGTCTCCCAAGCTCAGAGACTTAAGTGCCGAATGGTTTCTCTCATCTATTGATACTAGAATTTATGTTGAAGTAGTAGGACAGACGGCTGACCTAACAAAACCTCAAATTGAATGACTTTCAGTGCAACAGGGGCAAAAGCTCCCTAGGTAACTTGGAGGTGTAGGGAAGGGGATGGGGAGGGGGGAGGGTATATGAAGAACTCATAGGAGTCTGGTGATTGGGAAGATGGGGGAACCATCCCAGAAGCCGATGTTATTCCTACACTAGATACCCATTTAACACATGAGTTCTTCTGGGGGAAACTGCAATAGATGAAACCCATAGTAGCTTATC
>PVKS010025192.1:6862-30264 GCA_004027875.1 Aplodontia rufa
GCTATGAACATAGATATTGCTGTGTCACTATAATGTGCTGATTCTAAGTCCCCTGGAAAGATACCCAGGAGTGGAATAGCAGGGTCATATGGTGGACTCATCCCTAGTTTTTTGAGGATTCTCCATACTGCTTTCCAGAGGGGCTGTACCAGTCTGCAGCTCCACCAACAGTGTGTTAGTGTGCCTATCTCTCCACAGCGCCTCCAGCATCTATTATTGTTTATTTTCTTCATCTTTGCCATTCTGACTGGTGTAAGGTGATATCTTAATGTGGTTTTCATTTGCATTTCTCTGATTACTAGAGATTTAGAGCACTTTCTCATGTATTCATTAAGAGTCCTTACCTGAACAATCTAAATTCCTCCCTTGACACTTTTCTTTGAATTCACAAACTGAGATGGCCTTTGTAACACCCTTCCTTGACAACCAGCCTCAGAGGCTGGAGCAGTGGCTCAGTAGTTGCATTGCTTGCCTGGCATGTGGAAGGACCTGGCTTTGAACACCACCAGCACCATATACACAATGAAGTGTCAGAGCAATGAAAGCCACATGAAAAACTAAATGAAATTGATTCTCTTTTTCTCTCATTGTCCCCCTCTCTCCCATTTAAAAAAAATCAGCCTCAGGAGGTGGAAATCCACTGTGATAAGGTGCTATGGCCTCCTCGAGGAAGACCCCACTGAGCCTGCAGCCTCACTGCCTCCTTCCCTCCTCATTAAAGCCCTGCATGTGCCCTGAACCTAGGAGAGAGAGAGAGAGCTTAGAGGAGCTCCCCAGGCAGAGCCTTGAATAAACTTGATTCATCCATAACAACACTCTCCTGAATCTTGGGACTTGGAGTGGTGGGCAGCCCAGACACTGCTAATGATATGAATGAAACACTGGTAGAATGAAAATTATTATCAAAATATAAACGGGGGAGGGAATGAATTAGATGAAGTCTGCCAGGGATTCAGGTTGAGTTTCGTTCTGAATTTGAACAGTGTTTAAAGAAGCATGTTTGAAATTCAGAGACATCATTGCTGAAAATATCAATGTAGAAATCATCCTAATCAAAATGGTCTTTGATATCAGGGCAGAAATTAGTCAAGGGAAATAATCAAGGTAAGAACAGATATCCAAGATTTTAATTGTAGGAAACAGATATAATTAGAAGGCTATAAAAGAAAGAGAAATGAGAAAATAGGAAAGAGATGTCCAAGTTCAAAACATAGGAAGAAATGTAAAAAATATACTGACAAAACAAGAAATATTTAAATCTCAAAGCAAAAATAAAAAACACAGTGGTCTCAAATATTAAGAAAAAGGCAAAGAGAATGTTATGCATAATGCATAAATACCTCATCTAATAAGAATATTTTTGGAAATTTTCACATAATAAAACTTCACTGGCATCAAAATAAATTCAAAGGAAAAAAGGATGAAACAAATAGAAAAACTGAGGGACAAAATTGAATATTCATCAGTTCTCTTGATAGAAGAAAAATTTGTAAACTGATGTAGTATATAAAAGCTCATTAGATTTGATCACATAAAAAACATGATTATCTTGAATGCAAAAATAAGTTGTTAGGTAGTAGTTAGTAACAGGCAGTGAAATGCATAGCTGAATTCTGAGTTTTCTTTAAGTTACTGTTACGGTTGAGATGTGAGGTGTCCCCCAAAGCTCATGTGTGAGACAATGTAAGAGAGCTTAGAGGTGAAATGATTGGGTTATGAAAGTCTTAACTTGATCAGTGTGTTAATCCAGTGACAGGGATTAACTGCGTGACAAATGTAGGCAGGTGGCTGGAGGAGACGGGTCCCTGGGGTGTGCCTTTGTGTTTTTTATTTTGTCCTTGTTAAGCCGAGCTCTGTCTCTCTCTGCTTCTTGGAGCCATGTCCCCAGCTGTCTTCCTCTGCTACACGCTTCTGCCATGATGTTCCGCCTCATCTTAGGCCCCGAGGAATGGAGTTGGCCATCTGTGGATGGAAACCTCTGAAACCAGGAGCCCCCAAATAAATTTTCCCTCCTCTAATTGTTCTTGTCAAATCTTTTGGTCACAGCAGCAAAAAAGCTGACTAAAACAGTTACTCTTTAAGTTTTCTTTTCTTGACAAAATTTTATTTTTCATTATAGTTTTACATATTGAAGGGGTTTACTGCCAAGGCAGTAGCAAATAACTTGTAGCAAATAACTTGTAGAAAAACATCAGATGCATGGAACTTGAACATATATAGAAAGAAAAGGCGCTAACTGGTAGCTAATTGGGGGAAATGTGTCAAGAAGGAAGGATTGATGGTACCAATTCTTAACAGGGTCCGGTGAGTACAGGGTAAAGCTAGGAGTCATGGCCATAGGTGTCTCCATGTATTTCAGAAGGGAGGTTTCTTTAGTAATGCAGGTACACTAAGGTAATTTCTGACCATTCACTGACCCCAGTACCCCAATTAACACAGGATTGACTTGTTGATGAAGACCCCCTGAACAGGATGACAACCATGGTAGTCCACAGAGGGCCGAGGCAAACACTCCACTGCCTGTTGTGAAGGAGGAATTGAACACCTGATTGCTGAAGAGTGAAGAAGGTGGACCACCGCTGTCAAGACAAGTTTCAAACAGTAGTAAATTTGGAAGAAGCACTGTTTCCTTTGCTATTTTCTGTTCTCTGCTCCAAGATGAGCCTCCATCCCTTTCTCTTTCTCTCTCTTTCTCATACATTTTGTCTGAGCCTTCCTTCACTTTCACTTGTAATAAAATTCTTTTGCTTGGCTTTTGGTGTCTGACCTTAAATTTTCTTCCATCAGAACGCAAGAACTAAGGTTTGGAGCTTCAGTTCCCTACTCGCCTGTGACAAAGTCACTGACAAGGAAAATACGTGTAGCAAGATATGCAAATAGTTTTATCAATTTTATAAAGAGCAAATGGGAAAAATCCAAGGAAAATTATTTTAGTCAATTTTTTCATTGCTGTGATTAAAAGATCTGACGAACAATTTTAGGAGGAAAAGTTTATTTTGGGGCTCAGGGTTTCAGAGGTCTTAGTCCGTAGGCAGCCAGCTCCATTCCTTCTGGCTCAAGGTGAGGCTGAACATCACAGCAGAAGAGTATGGAGGAGGGAAGTGGGTCAAGGCATGGCTGCAGAAAATGGAAAGAGAGAGACTCCATTTGCCTGATAAAAAATATATACCCCAAAGGTTTGTCCCAATCTTCTGTAGCCACACCCTACCTACCTTCAATTTGGAGGGGATTAACTTACTGATTGATTTGAGACCCTCATGACCCAATCATTTCACCTCTCACCTTTTTTTTTGCCCTGTGTCACATATTGAGCTTATGGGGGACACCTTTCATCCAAACCATAACAAAAGTATTCACAAAACAGTAAATTAAATGTGCTTACAGCTGCCTCCACCATACGTCTATCCTCCAACTGTACTCTAAGCTCCGCGAGAGAAGGATCTCTGTCTATTGGATTACTTCTGCAAGCGCAGCGTTTAGCAGAGTTTGGTAGCGTAAGGACAGTGATGCTGTTTACTCAGATAGGAATGCAAGAGTGAGAAGTAGGTTTGATGGGGAGTTGACTCAGGTTTGCTTATGTAGTTGAGATATTTAATGATTGTCTGTAATATAAGGTTCTAGAGCTCAGAGGAGAAGTTCAAGCTGGAGATATGGGTTTGGGAGTTATCAGCATGTAGTTTTTGATTAAGGTTATGAGCTCTTTCCCATCCAGGGGAAGTGCATCGAATGAGACAGGGTTTGGGGAAATGATGCCCAAGAAACCCAGTATTCAAGAGCAAGGCACAAGATGGAAGCAAAATCAGGACAGTGTGCTTCTACATGGGTTTAGGAAAGAGCATGCTTTAAGAAGAGTACGTTTCACAAAAGGAAGCACAACTGGAACACAGGAAGTGCTTGAATAGGCTAGCTACTATGAAAAGTGAGCAATGGCAGGCAGCTTCATTAAGATGATATTAAATTCACCAAGGGACAGATGGATGACACAAAAAGGGACTGATTGTCAAGGCTGCCCAGATAGCTGAACATGGAGACAAAGAAAGGAGAGCATTGGACAGCAGTGATGAGCAGGAGCTAGAGACGCACGAGAGGTCAAAGGAAAGGAGGAGAGGAGATGCTGTTAGTGCCCATTTATCAAGTACTGCCCAGCCCCAAGTACTGTGCTGAAGGCTTTAACAGATTACAGTTTACAAGAGCCTTACAAAGCAATCACTACCCTTCCTCACAGTTTATAGTTGAGGAAACTCAGAAATGGACAGTTCTAGTAACTTGCCTAATGTTTATTGTTACTGAGAAGTAGACACGGGATTTGACCTCAGGCATTCTCACTACCAAGTCCACGTGCTTAATCTCCTCTATGTACTCTGATTATTTGGGCACTGTGGCAGGCATGGTGGTGCAGCCCTGCAATCCCACTGACTCAGGAGCGCAAATTCAAAGTCAGCCTCAGCAATTTAGTGAGGCCCTAAACAATTTGGCGATACCCTCTCTCAAAATAAAAAATAAGAAGGGGTGGAGATACAGCTCAGTGGTAGAGTACCTCTAGGTTCAATCCCCAGTACCCACCACCACACCGTTTCTATATATTTATATGTAATGATAGTAAAGAATAGTACTTCACATCAGAAGTACAGAAGTCTATTTCTAAAGCTTCTTCAGTACCATAATCTGATGTTGTTTTTTTATACTAGTGTTTTAGAAGTGATTAAAGAAGAATATCAGCTGTATCATTTCAGATTTCTTTTGTAATTATTTTGTACCCGTCTGTGACCCACGCTTGCAGTTGTTGTTTGGTAGCAGAGCTGCTTTGTGATGAATGAAAGGCACCTGCAGCATTGCAGATGTAGTTCAATGCAGCCAAGACACCAGGAAAAGCAACGGAGCCTTTTTTAGAACTGTTTAAAAGCTGCACCAGGGAACTGAAGCAATGACTGCAATGCATGTGACCATGACTCTCGCTTCTCAGATGGAAAGGCAAATCCATGGAGAATTTTCAAAGTGAGAAAATTCAGAATACCCCACACTTGAAGCAAGTATGAATCATTTTAATTTTAGTGTTATGTCATTCTCAATAAAAATATTAAATGATATTCAACATTTTATTAGCAAATAGCTATTAAGTTCTTGCAGTTTTTCCAAAGATGCTTATTATAAGACAATAGACAAAATGTCTTTTGCGAGGTTAACTTAATACAATGATTTTTATGAGAATAAAATGATACCTTAAGGAATTGATCATTGAGACAGATACTCTTACCACAAAAGGAAACTGAGACAAAATTAGTTTTGCTATCCTATAAAACATTGTACTTAACATACATGGTGTTAAAATGCAGCTTAAGTAGTAATGAATTCATTATTGTGTTGATGTAACAGTTTAACTTGCTCGGGAAGACATAACTGTAAACAGGATGGAATCTAAGAAAGAATAACAATTTAAAGATTTATGTTACTTCAATGTATTCTATTAGGTTGACTTGAATTAGATTTTTTAAATTTATTTTTTATTGGTACATTATAGTTGTACATAATGATGGGATTTGTTGTCACATATTCATAGATGCACACAATACAGGAATACAATTTTGGTCAATATCCACCCCTCCTCAGCATCCCTCTACCTCCTGCCTCCCGTCCCCAGATTCCTTACGTCTCTTCCTGGTCCTATATTTTTCCTAAAAAACCCAAGTACAGTAACATAATTCTTATATCTATGAAGAATATTTTTAATATACATGATTGTAGCATATACAGTGTCATACTTATAAATGCTTGGAATGTACCTTGCTTTATCTCAGTTCCAACATTTCCCCATCTCCTCCCTTCTTATCATCCCTTGTTATTCTTTGATATATTGACAATATGATTAAACATTTATGTTTTTGTAAATATATGCAGTATAGCTTGTTCAAATATTTTATGCAGTATCTTACCATTGTATCTCATAAATACTAACATTTTGTATTTTTGTTCTATGGTTCTAATCCATGAGTTTATCTACCTATCCCCCCAAGCCTCAGTTCAACTCCAACCACCACAAATGAGGGAAAACATTCAGCCCTTGACTCTTTGGGTTCGGTTAACTTTGCTCAGTATGATTTCTTCCATTGCAATCTTTTTACCTTCAATGGATGCAATATCACTGTTTCTAATAGCTGAGTAGAACTCCATTGTGTATGTATGTATGTGATATATATATATATATATATATATATATATATATATATATATATCTCAGAGCTCAGAGTTTTTGGATAGATTAATCCAGTGAAGGATATATGGGTTGATTCCATAATTTAGATACTGTAATACTGTAAATTGAGCTGCTATGAACATAGATTTTGCTGTGTCACTGTAATGTGCTGATTCTAACTCCACTGGGACAATACCCAGAAGAAGGATAGCAGGGTCATATGGTGGATCCAACCAGTCTTCAATTCCACCAACAGTGTGCTGGTGTTCCTATCTCCCCACAACCCCTCCAGCTTTTGTTATTGTTTGTATTCTTCATCTTTGCCAGTCTGACTGGAGTGAGGTGAAATCCCAATGTAGCTTTGATTTGAATGTCTATGATTACCAGTGATTTAAAACATTTTCTCATGTATTCATTGGCTTGCTTGATTTCCTCTGTTGAGAAGTTTCTGTTTAGCTCTCTGTCCCATTTATTGATTGAATTGTGTTTTTGTTATTGAGTTTTTTGAGTTCTTTGTAAATTTTGGATATTAGACTCCTGTCAGAGGGATCACAGGCCATGATTCTCTCCTACTCTATAGGTTGTCTCTTGACTGTTTTGACCATTTCCTTGACTGTACAGAAACTTTTTAGATTAATGGCATCTCACTCACTATGATTTTTTTTTTAAGAGAGGAGAGAGAGACAGAGAGAGAGAGAGAGAGAGAGAGAGAATCAATTTTTTATCGAGTTTTTCACATGGCTTTTGTTGCTCTGATGCTTAGTTGTGTACGTGGGTGTTGGGTTTTGAATCCGTGTACTTGTGCATGCTGGGCAAGCGCTGTAACTGCTGAACCACTGGTCCAGCCCCCACTCACTGATTTTTGAATGTAATTCTTTCACTTTAGGAGTCTTGTTGAGGAATTCGTTGCCAACTCCCATATGCTGGAGTGTTGGTCATAATTTTTCTTCTAGCAGTTGTATGTAGCTGGTTTAATTCCTAAATCCTTGATCCATTTAGATTTGATTTTTGTGCAAGGTGAGAGATAAGGATCTAATTTCAATTTTCTGCAAGTAGCTGTCCAGTTTGTCCAGCATCACTTGTTGAATAGGCTGTCATTTCTCCATGTTATATTTTGAACCCCTTTGTCAAAGATCAGATGTTTAAAGATTTGTGGGTTAGTCTCAGAGTCTTTTATTCTATTCCATTGGTCTTCATTCCTATTTTATTACCAGTACCATGTTGTTTTTAATATTATAGGTCTATAGTATAGTTCCCGATCTGGTATTGCAAAACCACCTGTTTTGTCTTCTTGCTAAGTAATGTTTTGGCTCTTCTGGGTTTCTTGTTGTTCCATATGAATTTGAGAATTGCTTTTTCTGTATCTGTAAAGAATGACATTGGAATCTTGATGGGGATTGCATTGAATCTGTGTAGTCCTTTTGGCAGAATGTCCATTTTAATTATATTAATTCTGCCTAACCAAGAACATGCAACATCTTTCCATCTTCTCAGACCTACTTCAATTTGTGTTTTCCGTGTTCAATAGTTTTCCTTGTAGACATCTTTTACTTCTCTTGTTAGATTAATACCCAAGTATTTTATTCTTTTAGAGGATATTATGAATGGGACTGATTTCCTAATTTCTTCTTCTGCCCTAATATTGTTGTCATATAGGAAAGCTATTGATTTATGGATGTTGATCTTGTAGCTGATACTTTATCAAATCTGTTTATTAGCTCTAGCAGTTTTCTGTTTGAGTCGTTTGGGTCTTTTAGATATAGAATCATGTCATCAGCAAAAAAGGGATAGTCTGACTTCCTCCCTTCCTATTCTTATCCCTTTGATTTCTTCTTCTTGCCTGATTGCTCCAGCCAGGGTCTCGAGGACTATATTGATTAAAAAAGTGGTGGGAGCAGGCAGCCTTGTCTTGTTTCCTAATTCAGTGGAAATGCTTTCAACCTTTCTCCATTTAGTATTATACTACCTGAGAGTTTGGCAAATATGGCCCTTACAAAATTAAGAGAAGTTCCTTTGATCCCTATTTTCTCTAGAGTTTTGAGCAGAAATGGGTGCTGGATTTTATCAAAGGCCTTTTCTGCATCTATTGAGGTGATCATATGGTTTTTGTCCTTAATTCTGTTTAAGTGATCAATCTCATTTATTGATTTATGTATGTTGATCCAGCCTTGCATACCTGGAATGAAGCCCACTTGATCACAATGAATTATCTTCTTGATGTATTTTTGAATACATGCAGTTTGCAAGAAACTTATTAAGGATTTTTGCATTGATGTTCATGAGGGATATCGGTGTATAGTTTTCTTTATTTTTGATGTGTCTTTGTTGGGTTTTGATATCAGAGCTATGGTTGCTTCATAAAAAGTGTTTGGGAGAGTTTCCTCTTTTTCGATTTCTTGGATTAGCTTAATAAGAAGAGATATTAGCTCTTGTTTTAAGGTGTGGTAAACTCAATGGGGAATACATCAGCTCCTGTACTTTTCTACTTTGGAAGACTTTTAATTGCTGTATGGATTTCAGTGCCTGTTATTGGGCTGTTTAGGATTTCAATTTAATCCTGTGTCAGTTTGGGGATGTTCTATGTGTCTATAAATTTGTCCATGTTTTCTAGATTATCTGATTTAGAGGGGTATAATTTTTCAAAATATGTTCTGATAATCTATTTAATTTCAATGGGGTCAGTGGTGATCACCCCCTTTTCAATGGTGATTTCTTTTAGTTAGATTAGCTAGGGGTCTGTCAATTTTATTTATTTATTTTTCAAAGAACCAGCTCCTTGTTTCATCAATTCTTTTTATTGTTTTTTTTTAAATTTTAAATTTCATTGATTTCAGCTTTGATCTTAATTACTTCCTGTCTTCTACTGGCTTTGGGATTAGATTATTCTTTCTTTTGTAGAGATTTGAGTTGGAGCACAAACTTATTTGTTTGGGATCTCTCCTGATTCTTAGTGTGGACACTCAGTGCAATATATTTTCCTCTTAAGAATGCTTTCATGCTCCCAGAAGTTTCAATATGTTGTGTCTTCATTCTCATTCTCTTCCCAGAATTCCTTAATTTCTGTTTTCATGTATTGCATTCATTCTTCATTTAATAGGATGTTATTCAATTTCCATGTATATGTATGTTTTCTACTATGGTTTTTGCTATTTAATTATAAGGGTCATGGCATCATGGTCTGATAGGATACACAGAATAATATCCACATTTTTATATTTGCTCAGATTTCCTTTAAACTAGAATATGATCTATTTTGGAGAAGAATGCATGAAATCTCTTTACTGTGTTTTTGCTTTGACAATCTGTCTATTGGTGATAGAGGAGTGTTGAAGTGTCCTAGTACTGTTATGTTGAGGTCCATGAGTGGTTTTATGTCTTGGAGTAATTTTTACACATAGTTGGGCATGTTTGGAGATTATGTATTTACTATAGTTATAGCTTCCTGTTATATCATTCCTTTAACTGGGAAGGAATGGCCTTTATCTCTTTTAATTAATTTATGTGCAAAATCCACTTATTTGATATAAGAATTTCAACTCCAGCTTGCTTGCTTGGGCTTTATGCCTGGTAGATTTTTTTTTCCATTCTGTCACCCTTAATCTGTAGGTGTCATTGGTTTTAAAATGGATTTCCTATAAGCAGAATTTTGTTGGATTTTGTTTTTTTGATCCAATCTGCTGCCTGTGTCCTTTGATTGATGCATTGAGACCATTCACATTCAGTGTTAGAATTGTTATGTGGTTGTGGTTCATAGTCATTGTGTTTTGTTAGTAAGCTCTGTGCTATCTTAGTTATCTATTGATAGCATGTACGTTTATTGAATTTCCTCTGTTTGTAGGATTTAAGGAATGTTTGCTTGTTCTATCTGGAGTTTATCTTTGAGGATTCTTTGTAATGCTGGCTTTCTGTTCATGAATGCTGGAAGTTTGTTGTTATCATGAAAAGTTCTTATTTCCCCCTCAAATTTGAAGCTGAGTTTTGCTGAGTGTAGTATTTGTGGCTGCATGTTGTGTTCATTCAGATGTTGAAAGATGTCCTTCCATACCTTTTTGCTTCCAGAAACCGAGTTGAAAAGTCAGATGTGATTCTTTTTGGTTTCCTCTAAACATGATTTGGCATTTCTCCCTTGGTGCTTTCAATATTCTTTCTTTGATTTCCCTGTTGTACATTTTAAATATGATGTATCTTGGTGAACTTCTCATTTGATTAAGCCTATTGGGTGTCCTATAAGCTTCCTGGATGAGCATATCAGACTCTATTTTTACATGGGGAAAATTCCTTTAACTATTTCATCAAGAATGTTCCTTATCCCATTCAATTATGTTTCGATTTCTTACTGTATCCTGATTACTGTTTTTTTTTTTTAAGAGAGAGGAATAGTGAGAGAGACAGATAGAGAGAAGCAATTTTATTTTTAACCTGGCTTTTGTTGCTCTGAGACTTCACTGTGTACATGGTGATGGCGTTCGACCCTGTGTACTCGTGCATGCTGGGCAAGCACCATAACTACCAAGCTAACACCCCAACCCCTCTCCCGATTACTTTTGTTTGTTTCTTCTCATTTCATCACAGACATTTTAAAAATTCTGTGTGTGTTTTGTGTTTTTTTTTTTTTTTGTCATCCATGCATTCCAACTTGCTCAGCCTATTCTCATTGTCAGAGCTGATTCTCATTCAAGACCTGAGGTTCTGTTTTCTATAGAAGTTAGTCTATTATTAAATTCTTCCATGGTTCCTTTCATGTCCTTGACTGCAGATTTCAGCTCTGTTACTTCCTTTTTGAGTATGTCTATTTCTTTGATAAACTTTTTCATCTCTTGAATCTTCTCACTTAGTCCCTTTGTTATATCTTCTTTTAGTTCACTGTTTCTTTTAGCAATCAGATCATTGATAATATTTTCAAGGTTTTCTTCTCGACCCCTATCCATGGCATCCTTTTTGTGGGGGAGTTTTGGGTTTAAGCTGAACCTTTCCTTATTTGATTCTTCATTTTGAAGAGCTTCTTCTGAATCTCTGAATTGAGATTTCCTGAGGGGAAGGTAGGCAGTTCTCCACGTGGTTTTTCCCTGCAAGTCAAATGGTCAGATGAGCCACCAATTCTTTGATGATCGCCTTCCAGATACTGTTTCTGCCTGGGTCCTTGTGTTGCTCTACCTTTTGGTTCCAGGCTCAAGGTTGCAAATCTGAATCTACCAAAATGTAGACCTACCTTCCTGTTGGACTCAAACAGGCTCTAAAAGGAACTTGAGGTGTCAGGCCAGCAGGGCTGCTCTAGGTGGGGAATCTCCACTGGTTGGTCCTGAGCAGGGCTGCTCTGGATGGGGGTCCTACTGGTGGTGTTCTGAGCACTGTCAGCTGGGACCAAAAGAGGCCCCGACAGGCACATGGGGTGTCAGGTAGGCGGGGCCTTTTCTGGGGTGGGGATCCTCCTCCCGTTTGTCCCGAGCAGGGGCTGCTTCTGATGGGCATCCACCTGGTGGTGTTTTGAGCACCTGCAGGCAGAATTCAAAAAGTCCCTGACAGGCATGCGGGGTGTCAGGTACGCAGAAGCACGACTTGAATTTTCTTTTTTAAAGGAAGAGGGACAGTGAGAAAGAGAAAGATAGAATCAATTTTATTTAGTTTTTCATGTGGCTATCATTGCTCAGACATTTTGCTGTGTATGTGGTGCTGGGGTTAGAACCCACGTATTCACGCATGCCAGGCAAGCACCATAACTGCTGAGTCACTCCTCCAGTCCTGACTTGAATTACTTTTAACACATACGTGCCATGCTCTGGGCCAAGATCACTAAAGCTTTTGCTATCTATCCCATTTCCAGTCATCCTATCTCAAACGCATGAGACTTGCACTCATGAAATGTAAAAGTATTATGAGCTGCACCCCCTTCAATTCGTATATCAAAGTCCTAACCCGTAGACCTTCAAAATGAGACCATGTTTTGAGGTAGGATATTTATAAAAATAACTGAGTCAAAATGATGTCATTAGGGTGAGACCTAATCCAATATGACTGATGTCCTATATCATGTGGGGACATAGGGAGATGATGACCATCTACAAGCCAATGGGGAGACCTCAAGAATCTAACCTTGCTTAAACCTTGGTCTTGGACTTCTGGCCTCCAGAGTTGTAAGAAACAAATTTTTGTTTAAGCCATTCAGGCTGTCGTACTTTGGTGTGGCAGCCCTAGGAAATTAATACCAAGAGCTATGGTGTTAGGCTTCACTCAGGTGTACTCCAGATCATAACAAGATAATCAACTTTCCACATGAACTTTGTCAATTTCTTCCATCACAATTGAATGCTTATTTGCAATTGCTTTAGAATCAAAGTTTTGATGTTCACTATTTGTAACTTAAAAGTTTCTGGGATCCTATAGTCATTCTGTGATTTCACCATAAGCAACCTTCAAGTAAGAATCAGTTGGTCTCATACTCGTCCCAGCCCCCCAACAAAGAATTCAATTTCATAAAACAATGTATACTGTGAATTTTATTGAAGATTTCATGGTCAATAGGGGAGAAGGTTTGTATCACAAACATGCTTGAAATCTCATTTTGTCCTATGTGCCTTCTCCTTTGACTGATGTTGACCTTGTATCCTTTAGTTATAATAAACTATAATCAGAAATGCAATGTCTTGGCTGAGTTCTTTGATTCTTTCTAATTCTTGAGTCTGAGGGTAGTCTCAGGAACACCAAAATTTGTAGTTGGTACTACACGTGCAGGTAGTCTCAGACACTCTGAACTTGCATTAGGTTACAGAAGCAATGCTGGATTTGTTTCCTTCCAATCTTTGCACTAGGTCATGTGCCTCTCTCCCCTATCTTTAGAGTCAGAGCCCATTCCTGTAACTCTGAACACCTGGGACAAAGTAGCTGGGTGGAGGAGGGTAGGGAAAGCCATGCCTGCTTTAAATCTCCCATCCAAGGCTTCTTCCAGTTGCAAGAGAAGGGAAGTATATGCCGGTTGAATTCTTTTATCCATGATCTGGAACATGGGAGATATACAGATAGAAACTTCTATCTTGTCGATATAGCCTCATGCAAGACAAGCTTCTGGTAACAGAGAGAAGAGGGCAACTACTTGGTGGGGTGATAGAGTGGAGGAGGTAAAATAAAACCACAGTTTGAAATACAGGTGGAAAAGGGAGGGAGTGGTACTTAAAGAAGGACTTTTATCTTTTATCCTATCCTTAAATTAAATCCTGTTTTTGGTGTTTCGTAGTCCTCTTTCAGGTAAGGTACATGAGGCATCTTTGCCACAAAAGGCAAATTGAAATCAATGTTTCAATTTATATAACAAGTAAACTTACGTTGAATAAGTAGTTTTGTTTTGAAAACCCATTGCACTATGCTTGAAGAGCAGCAGTTAATGGGAATTCTTTGAATGAAGTAATTCAGATTTGTGTATGGTTGATTCTTATTATTCATTATGGTTGAGTTCTATAATGTTACCATCATTGCTTCTAGGAGAAATGTAAAGTTAGGAACCTTCTAGCCTCTGGTCATAATATTTTCATCGATTGATGAATATATAACCTTGTTTTGTGTTTCTCTGTTTAAAGATGATTATTTAATATACTGTTGATTAATTCACTTCAAACGTGTCTGATAGCCTAGAACTCATGCCCGAGCAAAGCTTGTCTAACCTGTGTATTTTCCCAGCTAGGCACAACCCAGCTCGTTGTGCTCAGGCACAACTAGATAGCATTTTAGCACTACTCTCAGTGGCCTTTTAAAGGAGAAAAATCACCAACAAAAATCCAAAAAGAACAATGTGGCACTCAATAGATCATGACAAAGACACTGTCCATGGTGCGAGAGCTTCTGAGGCAACTTGCCATGAGGCAACTCAAACTTTTTGCTATTCAGAGCATTCCCACTAATGACTGCAAACACGTTGCGCTGATTTTGGGGGTTATAAATAAATTTTAGCAAGTTGGCAAATTCACAAGTGTAGAATCCACAAATAATGAGGATTTCCTAGACTGTATCATCTTAGAAAAAGGATGAGTGCCTAAAGATATCTTATAAATGAAATTGGTGCTTTGGTTATTATATTACGATTATGTAAGAAATGATAGCTCCTCCTATTTTTCCTATCCTGACATTCCAAAGAGGATAGCACTGAATCTCTGCCTTTCTAACCTACCGAATGCATCATATGTCTGCTCTGAGAAGCAGCCAGTCTTAGTAAGAAATTTGGTTTGTCTCCTGGAGGATGTGAGGGTCCACTCTTTGACAGCACTAATTGTTGTAGGGAAAGGGTAGAAAAGGAAGAAAGACTAGTAACAAAGGAGAGGGTAATTTCTAGGTACTATTAAGAATAAAAAGGTGGGCTGGAGCGGTGGCTCGACGGTTACAGTGCTTGCCTGGCATGCACAAGTACACAGATTCAAACCCCAGCATCCACGTACACAACTGTCAGAGCAACGAAAGCCATGTGAAAAACTCAACAAAAATTGATTCTCTCTGTCTCTCTCACACTGTCCTTCTCTCTTAAAAAAAAAAAAAACAATAAAAAGGCTGTCTGAGTCTATGCCCAATAGATGAGGAGTAAGATGTAGGGTTATAGTCTTTTTGTCCCAGTAAAAACTACCTCTTCATATCTGTTGTAGAGGCTTCATTTTCTATCTTAACTGCCAGCTGAGAGTATTGGTAGAGTTCGTAGGTGATAGCCAAATTGAGGACTGCTGTAGGCTAAACCTTCAGTCAATAATAATAATAATAATGGTAACTGGCATTCACTGAAGACTTTTTATGATTAAATTCTGCTCTGGGCATTTTGTAGGTGTTAAGGC
The DNA here is from genome assembly GCA_004027875.1 of Aplodontia rufa. NCBI lineage: Eukaryota > Metazoa > Chordata > Mammalia > Rodentia > Aplodontiidae > Aplodontia > Aplodontia rufa. The sequence continues at coordinate 21,857 of PVKS010025192.1, forward strand.
ATTTACACTACAACAGGCCTTTGAGTTCAGAAATAGTGTCATTCCCAATTTGTGGGAGAGAAGCTGAAGTACAGGTCAGATAACTTGCTCTGGATGTCATACTTCTATAAACAGCAGTCTGCCTACAGAGGCCATTCTCTTAGCTCTTAGCCATTCTACCATACTCGTCATTTTCAAGGAGAAAGACAACCTTAAAATTTAAGTTCAGTTTTTACTTTTCTCAATGCAATGTTTTCTTTTTAAAACTGAGCTAAAAGTTTCATATTCTATTATGAAATAAAATAAACATAGAATGCAGTTATTGATAGTAACTTCTCATAATGTAGATTTGGGGTAGTTTGGATGTACGTTTCTCCAGTAGAGTATGGCAATTTGGTAACCTGTCTGATAACCTTACTCTAGAGTAACAATAGAGTAGGGCGAGGAGAGCAAGGGCCAGGTTAAGAAGGTTTTTGTATCCAGAAGAGGGCGATGTGTAAGGGAGTGGAGGACCCAGTGCGAGGTATAGTAGAGGCACAAAGTCAGGGTCCAGGGTCAGGATGGCCAGTGAGAGGGTGAGCCTAAAGTCAGGCTCACACGTAATCCATGAAGGGCTGGATGGACGCAGGACCACAGGAAGTCCTGAGGGAAAGCTGAGCCAGAGTGCTCAACGAAGCAGAGACACCAAGTTTAGATTAGAAGAGCAAAACAAGGCACCCAGAAAGTGCATGCAAGATTAGCACAAGGAGAATTTCAAAAAAGAGGACTAAGAAGTCAACAGCAGGTCAAAAGTCAGCAGTCGGCCTTGGCCAGCCTAAGTCTGACACAGGTGAGCAGGTACTCTTGGGCCCAGTGACCCAGTGAGATTGTGTGGGTGAGCCCGTACCCAATCCAGATGAGGAGCTAGCTGGTAGCAAAGGAGGAAGGGAAAAGTGGGCATGAGGATGGGATATAGTTCTGGAAAGTGCCCTTCAAACAGAGTTTAAAAGAATTGGGGACCTAGGGACCCCTTAGTCCTTTGGGGGAAATAGGTCCTAGTATACTGTTTTAATTTATCCATAAGATTGTTCTATGCTTTAACAAAGATTATGTCTTTTTTTTTTTTTTTTTGTAAAAGGGATTGAACCCAGGGGTGCTTTACTTACCATTGAGCTATATCTCCAACACTTTTTGTTTTATTTTATTTTTTTTATTTTGAGAAGACAGGTTCTCATTAAGTTGCTTAGGACCTCACTAATTGCGGAGGCTGGCCTCCAACTAGCAATCCTTCTGCCTGAGCCTCCTGAGTCCCTGGGACTACAGGTGTGTATGACTGTGCCTGACAAGGACTATCTTTTGAAATTTTGTTGCTTTATCAGGAGGGGGGATGTGGAACAATTGTTTCCTCTGTGCAGTTAGACAGCTGTGCCTTAAGCTGATGTTTGTTCTCTGGAATACTATATGGTTTAGGGAAGAGAGTAGAGATGTGTTGAAATTTTCATATAGGAAACTAGTATTTGAAAAGGAGAACAGGAATAAGCTTTACCTCTGCTGGAGAAGAGGTCATAATAAGTTTTCAAAAAGCCCTGAATAACCCTGGCATGTGTGAGGATGTGAGTTCAAACCCCACATCATATATACAACAAAGTATTGGAGCAATGAAAGTCACAAGAAAAACTAAATAAAAATTGATTCTCTGTTTCTCTTTTCTCTCACTCTCTCTCTCTCTTAAAAAAAAAAGACCTGAACAATTCAACTTTGATTTGTGCATTTAGTGAATCGTGTTTGGACAAGTACTATGTGCAAGACCCTCTGCTAACTCTGGGAGTTACCCATCTGGAAAGATAGATATGACCCTCCACCCTAGGGGGGCTACATATCCCTGTTCGCTTGGTAAAGTCCTTGTCTTACTTTTGGTAGCATTTAAGGCTGAAAACTTCCAATGTCCTGGCATTTAACTTATAAATTCTACATGCATTATGAATATGAAAGCTGTTGTTCTCCTGCACAGAGTGGTCAATCCTATTGCCAATTGTCTTGTAAAGAATTGATCCTAAGGTAGGACATAAAGACATGGAGGTGGATCCTGGACCACAGAGGAGGAAGACTACTTCTTTGGGGGCCTCAGGAGATCCTCTTTTCCTGGGGCAGAACCTAGAACTTTCCCATAGGTGAGGCTAGCTTAGTTCCTGCTCTTGGAAGCAGCTCTTTGGTTAGTTGGGGAGAAACCTGGATGGGCCTAGAGCTGTCCACTTAGAAAGTAGCCATGCATAGCAGTGCTATAATTTGTCTTCTTTGTGGTGGTTTAATTACTTTTGTATGTACCTTTAGTTAAAAACTATTGTTAAAGTTGCTACTTGGTCTTTGTTCTCTCTGTGGGAAATTAAGGGGATTGTAGTCACCCAGTTAGGACACAACTGTGAGGACAAAGTGCCAGTGGCCTCCCCACTGGGTTGAATAGTGTCTCCTCCAAATTCACATCCTTTCCAGAGCCTAGAAATGTGAAATTATTTGTAAATAGGGTCATCGCAGATGTAATTAGGGAAGATGAGAATATACTGAGTAGTGTGTGCCCTTAATCCAATGACTGTGTCCTTAAAGCAGAGGAAACAGAGACAGACACAGGGGAGAAGGCCACATGACAGCAAAGGTGGAGGTCAGAGCAAGTCACAGGGCATCAAGGATTGCCAGTGACCATGTGGATGGAGCAAGGAAGATGCTAGGGAGGGTTCTCCCTTAGAGACTTCAGAGGGAGCATGGCCTGCTAACACCATGATCTTGGACTTCCAGTCTCTAGAACTGTGGGGAATAAATTCCTGTTGTTTTAAGTCATCCCATTTGTGGTACTTTGCTCAGGTACTCTGCCCTGTGACTTGCCCTGGAAAACTAATGCTGCCTCTTCCCCATGTGGTGGGAAAGCCTGGGACACACTATTAACATGATAGCAAGGGGATGGCATTACTTCTAAGACACAAATTAAATATTCTGAAAAAGAGTATAGTCACAATTTAATCTATGATTTTAATGTAACTGTTACAGAAATAATCTTACCCAAATCTAGAACATCCTTATTTCCCCCATATTTAAACTTAATTTTAGTTTAATTTCACTGGCATGGCAGAATCTTAATCTTGATGAATCTGATTTCATCTCTTTCTTCTCCTTGGAGTTACTGCTGAGTTTTAAGGCACATGTGTATTAAGTACTGGAGTGTGGATGAGAGTAGGGCTTCAGCTGTCCTGGTGGCACCTTTCCCTGCCAGGTCCTCAGTCCCTCACCTCTGATGGTCAGAACTGGAATTTCCTGATTTCTTGGCTCCTGCTCTTCAGGGAGTCATCGGTGCTTTCTGCGAAGTCCAGCTGTGCTGGGGTATGGTGATCTCTGGGAGGTTGACTGAAGTCCGCTTTGTCTACACTGGGTAAACACTACTCTCTGTGCTCACAAATTGCCTGCAATGGTTCTTTTTCACTCTGCTTTCTGCTGTTACCATGCTCCATTGTGTGCCATGAGCAGACATGGCTTCTCTGAGTGCAATGCAGAAAAGGAAGAGGCTGGAAAAGCAGGAAATTTATCAACTAGCTTAAAGAACTATTATATGGGCTGGGGGAGGGGTGGTTCGAAGTAGCAAGCACAGGATCCAAGTTCGATCCCCAGCACCATGTGCACAACTAAGTGTCAGAGAAACAAAGGCCAGATGGAAAAATAAATACAAATTGATTCTCTTCCTTTCTTACTCTCCCCCTCCATTAACAAAAAGAACGACTGTATATCCATTTTTTCTCTTCCTGAAAAGTAATTACTAAAACTTCACAAAAATTCTATGAGCGCACTCTTTTTTGTCCAAGTGGCCCCTTTAACCCCTTTCTCTTCCCACACTTCTCCCATTTACCCACGATTCAGGTCTCCATCCAGAGAGTGTTCCTGTAGGACAATGCCTCCCGCAGCAGCTGGCTATGAAGGCTCTCCACAGTTGTGTAGGTAAATTGGCTGAGGGTCTTACCTTCCTCACCTGGGGTTGTTGCTTTTTTACCGGGAGGTTGTCCATCCTTCTAGAACAATACTGTTGTCTCCAGGTTGCTCAGCCACCTGTACTGGTAGAGCTTCCTACCTGGGACAAACCTGTGTTGGGCCTCACAGATGGAGTACCAAGCAACTCACTGCTTAAGGAAGCAGATAAGGTGGACTGGTTCCCAAGATGGAACTGCAGTTGCTCCTTCCTCCTAAGACTTGAGGAGAACTCTACGAGTAGCTCATGTGTCGCTTAAAAGAGAAAATAGGCTGTGGGGACTTAGGTCTTTTAGGTCCTATGCAGCTGCACTCAACAGACCCTTTTAGTTTCTGGGACCATCTAAATCCTCCCTAACATCTGTAATAGTAGTTTTTCTTAATGAATACAATCTACCTTACAGGAATGTGATACCCAAAGATGTAAGGTCCCCAAAGCAAATGAAACGGTTTGGCTACTCTTCAGCTCTTAGAAGTTCTGGGACTCAGGAAACCTTCACAGACTTGCTGACCAGTTGGATACAGGAAATTAGGAAGGGTGGAGACAAGGAATCTCTCATGCTAAAGAAAACCTAGAACTTGGAAGGTTGGGAAGTGATGGGTGTAGGTGAGAAAAAATGCAGTTATTCTGCTCCTGGCCCAGATGGTAATAGTCTCTATCAACAAAGGATTGTGGGCAATGACTTAAGATAGAATAAGCCTGAGAGTCCAAACAGATTTACCAGCCACTAGGGCCAAGTTATAGCTGTAGCATTAAAATCTTGTCCTTTTGATAAGACCACCAAAAGATTATCCCATAATTATTCTGTTTATTTTCTTTTGAAGTGTCAGGTTTGGCTCAGCTCTAAGGGCAGAGCAATTCACCTCATGGGACCTTGTCGGGTTAGGGCAAATCCTAGCCAACTGTTGTGAGTGAGCTTCCTACTCACTCTAGGAGTTTGGAGCTTCTTTCACTTGGCTTTTGAGACAATCACGATAGAATCTAGGCATTCTTTTGCCAAGGCACTATCAGGAAGAGAACTTTGGCTTCCTTGGCAATACTGGATGAATCATAGGTGAATTATGTGACCTTTTAGTTGGCATAGGGAAGCTAATTCAGGATCTCAAGTACCAAATATTCATATTTCAAAAATCTCCATAAGAAGTTTTTCCCCAAAACAAATACTTTAGAGGAAACATTTTACCAAAATATTGAAATACGCCTTTGAAAAGGAAGGGGCAAAAATGTTATTGCTTAATGGGAAAGAGGAAACTACTCAAAAAGTTTGTAGTTTTGGAAACAAGTCCTAATCTTTTTGAATAAATGTACATGGGTCCTATTTTTCTACAAGCTGAATGTTGATAATTCTTTACTTATACCAGTTTGACTTGAAATCTAAGTCTAAACTTAAACTCTTTGGATTACTCAGATAATGGATGTGACTGTATCATTGTAGGATGGCTGTTATTTTCAGTATAGTGTTTTGGATTATTTTAATCATTCATGCTAATACATTCCATTCACTACATGTCATAATGACCTCATTCTCATTTGCACCTATGCTATTAAAAGTGTTCTGTAGAACATCTGAGCACTTAGAAGTGCTGAATAGATTTTTTTTAAGAGAGAGAGAAAGAGAAAAAGAGAAAGAGAGAATCTCTTTTACCTTGTTTTTCACCTGGTTTCCATTTCTCCAACACTTAGTTGTGTATGTGGTGCTGGGGTTTGAACTGGGTCCTTGTGCATGCCAGGCAAGCACTAAAACTGCTGAGCCACTGCTCCAGCCTCTGAATAAATAACTTGTTGGAGGAAGAGAGCATAGAGGGCAGTCTATCATCACCATGCATTTGAGAAATTCTGGGTTAAATGAAAATAAAACAGATCTCTTTGAAGAGAGACTTCTCCATAGCCTTTAATGTGCTACATGAATATTTTGAATCTCAATCTTGTCTTTCTTTTTATGGGGGGTGGTAAAATATGAGTTCATATTATTCAGGATACTTTTTAATGAGAAATACTATTCTAAGGATACAATGAGATGAAATTGGTTTAATCATAACCAGAGTGATTCCAGCCCCTCACCAGATGGTTGTGGAAAGTGAAGTCCTGGAACAACTGTTCTCTCCTTTTTCAGAAGGCCATATGAGAAAGACATCCATTTGTCTCAGATAGCTTTATATAATCATTCAAAAGAGGAGAAAATAAACCAGAGCATCCATGGAGGAACCTTCAGTTCTCTACTTTTAGGATGTAATCTTTTTAAAAATTTTACCAATTTTGTCTTTATCCAAAAAGGTCAAAGAATTCAGTCTTAGAAAGTGTATTGTTATTTCCTGCTACATAACAAATTTTCTCCAAACGATCTCTGTCCAGCAGGAATTCAGGAGTGGCTTATCTGGGTTATCCTGAGTCTTTTATAAAAAAGCAGTTAGGATATTGGCAGAGTCACCATCAACCTAAGGCCAAACTGAGGCTGGAAGGTCTTCTTCCAACATGACTCACCAATATTGGTGGGTGGTCATCTTACTACCTTACCATGTAGGTGTCTAGGTTGCTTGGGTGTCCTCATGACTTTATAGCTAGGAACATCTACTCTGGGTGATTAAGAGTGAGAGAGTGAAGAGGAAGCCACAGTGCCTTTTATGGTTGAGTCTCTGAAATGGCACATCATCACTCTTTCTTTATTTGTTATAAGTGAGTCACTAAGTCCAACTCCTACTCAAGGAAGGGAATTAAGCTTCACTTGATCTGGGGAAGAGAAAGAATTATGGAGATATTTTATAACTTCAATAGAAGGCTTAAATAATAAGGATGTGAGAAGAAGAGGCAAGACAGGGGAGTTGCCTGGATTATTTAACCAAAGATCCAAGTTATTTCTATCTCTTACTCTACCATGCTCAGTGCCTTGACTATGTGAGTAGGTTAGTTTCCCATGTAGTTGCAAAATGACTTCAGAAGCACCAGCTATCATCTACAGTGGCAACACCCAACAGGGCATATGAATTGGGTCTTCCTTGTAACATTACATTTGAGTGCAGAGACCTTTTATAGAAACCTTCACTGGGCTTCCTGTCTTTACTCCCTGGCTAGAATAGCATCATAGTCTCATGATGAAACCAATCACAAGCAAGTGGAGGAGGATTTCCATGAATGATTTACTCAGGTTAAGATGAATTTCCAAGCTAGGTGGTCACGTGTTCTAAAGGGATACTGAGTCCCCTGTACAAGAAAAGAGGGATTGGCTACTGGATTGGCAGTTAACAGATAGCTGGCCATGAATCCTTGACTCCTTTCCAGTTTTCATGCCATGTGTGTAGGGCTGTAGCATTACGTCTTGAGTAAAGTACTAAAACTTAAACAGAAGATCAAGTCTGGGGAGCGTCTTAGGAGTTCTTGTTATAAAACTCATTATAAGATATAAAAAAATTTCAGAAAATATAATCACAAAATATATCTTTAACAATATGTGGTGTTGATGAAAAAAGAAGAAAGATAAAACTAAGTTCACCATTTAGAAGAGAATTATATCTTTAAGGGTTCTGGGGACACCACATTTCTTCTCATTTGGTGTTAGTAATAGTGGAATTTGTCCCTAAGGGAGCCTAACATTTGAAGTCCTAAGCTATGAAATTAATGAAGTTAGTTGTCTTATATTTTATTACCCTTCTGTTTTACTCCCAGTTTCCTGCTCCTTGCTGCTCTGGTTAACTTGGAGCATTGCAAAAGGCAGTTTTGAGGACCATGAGCCCAGTTGCTCCTGCTGTCCGTGCTCCCGGGGCTTGGAGAGCTCTTCACCATGACCGCAACATTGTTTGCCCCGAGACTCTCTCCCCAGTGCTCTTTTGTCTCTGCCTTACTCTGTTTCGGTCATTTCAAGGAGTTTTACAATTGCCGATTAACTGCCTGAGGACACATTGAGGAGGAAAAAAGGAAGGAAATGAAGGAATGATCTGCTGCTTGTGGAAGGAAGACTGAACTTAGTCTAATGAGTTTGGTTAGATGCTTTAATAGGTTCTCATTCAGTCGTTTGTATATTACTCGTGTATTTAGCTTTGAATCTACCTGAAGGCTACATTTTCCCTTCCTTCAGGGAGCAAGCGAAGAATTGCCTTGACCGATCAAGTAACACAGATGTTCCAATGCACAGAAGGTGTGAAGGTCACTGCGTGTATTTCTCATTGCTTAAAGAATGCTCTATCAGTTACGCACATGTTAGAGAAAGAAAGGAAGATTTCTTTTTTTTTAAATTTTTTAAATTTTTTATAAGTATATAGAGATACAATTGAGGGGGAAACATTATCAAAGCAACAGTAATCAATGTATATATACTTTGTTATCCATGGGTAATGCCAAAACATGGATGACCACCTTGGGTTTCCCCCATTGCAGTTTCCCCCAGAAGAACTCATGAGTTAAATGGGTATTTCGTGGAGGAATGACATCGGCTTCTGGGATGGTTCCCCCA